>JABUIW010000167.1:277255-314819 GCA_013363375.1 Menidia beryllina | reverse complement strand
TCCTCCCGCTCGTCCTCTTCCTCCTCCCGCTGGTCCTCTTCCTCCTCGTCCTCGTCCTCCTCCTCCTCCTCCAGTGATTTCTCCAGAGAGGACTCGGCCTCCATGAAGTGGGGGCTCAGCCTCTGGGCTCTCAGGTCTTCGAGTGGCTCTGACCTTCTGAGCTGTGAAGAGCCTGTTGTGGCTTCACTGTTTGTGGTTTCCAGGCTGAAAACATCTTCAGGCTGCTCCAAACTGTCCGTCAGACTCTGGAAACCAGCTCTCAGGGCGTCAAACTCCTCCGTCCTCACGGCGTTCATCCACAGGTTTCCCTGCTTGTCGCCGGGCTTGGACTCTTCCTGACCGTCTGGCACCAAACAGCAGATCTGTCCCTGGTCATCCATGAAGTAAATGGCGCCCTTCCTCTGGGCGTCTGGGCTCTGCTCTGGCTGGTCCCGGCTGCCGATTGGTCCCTTTGCTCCCAGAGCCTCAGTGTAGCTTCCTGAGAGCTTCTCCAGCTCTTTTCTGAGTGCCTCCGCTCGGTCCACGTGGGCCCTGATGCTTTGGAAGGCCAGGCGCTGCAGGAGCTTATGGGAGCTGTGCTCCTCCTGCGTGTGGGGGGCCTTTCTGAACACAGCTCTGCAGGCTGTGAATTCCTCCATCAGCCGGTTGGTTTCTGCCACCAGCTGCTTCAGCTCCTCCTGGCGGGCTCTGATGTTCTCCTCCACCATTTTCTCTAGGGTGTTTCTGTAGTTGGGAGTCTTCTTCAGAATTCCACTCTCGGCCTTCTTCAGCTTGTCCACGTAGACGTCTGCCAGCGTCTCAGCGGTCTGGATCACGTCGGCCAGTTTCCTCCTGTATTCTGACTTCAGGTCGCAGTTGTGTCTGAGGCTGAGACGCACCTTCTGGTTCAGTTCGCTTATCCATTGTGGGTAATCGCAGGACTGGTCCAGCCCTGCCAGGAGACTCTCTGCAGACTCCGTCTTTCTCGGCTGTTTCCCACTGCGGCAGAAGTCAATTCTCTCCTTCAAGACGTGAAGAAACTCGTCCTCCTCCTTGGTCTGGATCCTAAATTCCTCCCCTCTGTCTGTGAGCCTGATGAGCTCTTCGTAGAGGGCCGCTCGAGACCCCATTTGGCTCCAAAGGACCAAATCTGCTGCGTCAAAATCCATCGAAGGTTTAAGGTTCTGGCTCCGAATGCTGCTGGCTGGATGCTCCAAGTTTGACTGCTCAGCGGTTGATGCTAGAGACTGTGACAACACAGCCCTGTGACCTCAAAGGGGCGGGGCCTCTCAGTATGACATCATCGCATGATCTCACTTCATTAGACCCACATGGAGCCCATGGGTTTGACTTCTGTTCCGGAACAGGTTCAACATAACCGACCGGAATGGAACAGAACCGACCAGGATGAAACACAAAGGACTTTTTTTTTTGTTCCATAAATGATAAATAAACATAATTCTAAATTAAAAGTGCAGACTTTATTCAGTCATGTGACCAAATCAGTGGACATCGTTCAGTCATCTTAGGGCAGAAAACACAATAATTTAATATTTAATAAAAGTTTCTTAGAATTTACTGAAACTTTACTGTATTTGTAGCAAAGGCCTTTAAACGCTTTAAATCTAAGAAATATGATCAAAATGTTTTAAGTTTATTTCAGACTTTAGTTGTTTAAAGTGGAAAATATATATATGGTATAAAATGTTCATTTAAATTTTTAAAAATGAATGAAAATCAGAGTTAATTCCAAACTATAATGATAATCAAATATTTATAAACATATATTTTATGGTAACTTGTTTTATGTTTTTCATGTTTTTTTAATCTATTTCTGTGAAAACAGTGAAAGTTAAATGTTTTTCAGAATGAAACTCTTTTTGGAAGCTGATATTTTTGGTCCTGAGGGTCAAATAGGCAAAAAATGACCAAAGAAAACAAGCTTTCAGGCCACAAATCAGAGGGAATGTAGTTGTTTTCTAGATGAAATTAAATGAGGTTTTCTTCTTTTGGTTAAAGCCTCGCAGCTCTGTCACAGAGATCAGCTAAAAAACATACAAACATGAATGTGACCACAGAATTTATTCACATCAGACTCAGAAACGCAACTACTTCCTCAGAGGTTACACAGTGGTTTCACTGTTCATTTGCGTACCTGTCCTGTCCTACCCCACAGAGTTGAGCGCAACTTTAGATTTTCCCACGCTCAAACAATAAAGCGTGCGCGCCGGGCACACAGTCCAACGGTTATTTTGTACCCTGAAATATATATGCATTTATTATAAATAAATATAAATGTGCATTTATATATAATACAAATGTACTGGAGTCAGCTAAAAATTCGTTAGCACTTAGCAGACTGACAGCTGGCAGTTAGCTGAACATTAGTTTACTATTAGCTGACATTTGGCTAAGAGTTTGCAGACTGTTAGCGAGAAGTTACCTGAATGTTAGCGAATTATTGACTGACAGTTAACTAAGAGTTAGCAGACTGACTGCTGGCAGTTAGCTCACCATTAGCCAACTATTGGCTGACATTTATCTAACAGTTAGCAGACTGAGTGCCGGCAGTTAGCAAAACGTTAGCCAACTATTAGCCGACATAAAACTAACAGTAAGTGTCTGACTCAAGAGCATTAGTTTTGAGTAGTTTTACTTTTGGGGCACAAACAAGAAGCTCTGGGGAATGTTGATTTGTGCCGATCTCTCTTTCCTATAGGAACTGAGGTCCAGTAAACCAGTTTCAGCTCATCAGATCTGCCACCAGGAGACCTCCAGACGCATGATCGGCTGGATTTTTAGGCCGTGAGCCAGAATCTGTAGGAGGACTTTTCGTTTGAACTTTTTAGGGGGAACTTTCCTCCAGTTTAATTAGATACTTTGGACTTCAGGGATCTCAAAAAGCCAGTGTTCGCACGTTTTCACTTGCACATGAATTAATTACGGCCAATTAAAATTTCGCTAGTTTCACATCTGGCCTATAGGTGGCTAAAACTAAGAAAATATCCATATTTTTGGTTTTAACCAAGTGATCTTTACAAAAATAGCCACTGAACCTGAACTACTCCATATTTTCCACTTTATCCAGCCATAGCAAGACGAAGGACAATCATTTAATATGCACAAACCTTGTTTTGTGTCCAAATAATTTCTTACTAATTTAATTATTGAAAAACTGACATCACTTTCCTTCATATTGCATTTATTAACTTAATAAGAGAAAAACAATATGGGGTACTTTCAGCCTAAAAAATAATCAAAACAACATGATACAGTTGAATCACAAATAAACCTTGCTATAAAAAATTGAATAATATATCATTTTCACTGTCAATAAAAAACTAACTAGGAATCCATATTTATGTACAATTTAAAAATCTGAACCTCTCATATTTTCAGTTATATCATTTCGATCTTAACCTTTCCTCGTGACATCATACTATTTAAATCCAAACATATCATATCTACATCATATTATTTAAATCCAGACCTTTCATATTTATATTTTTTATATTTTCATCAAAATCTTACAACATATATGAAAAACATTACAACTCATCATCTGAATCATCCAAGTCCTCATTATCATCTGAATATATCCCTGAATGTTGATGACGAAAAATTCATCATCAACATCCCAATTTTGTCCCAACAATTTGAAAGCAATTAACAGCTGGCTCTGATTCAAGCATCAGCCTTTGGCCTTTAACTTTTCCTTTTCTTTTAAAGGGACCTACTGTGTCACATCCAGTAAAAAACATGAAAACCAACAAAAGCTCGACCTTTCCTTTGACCATGAAGACTTGCTAGATGAGAAATATTTACAATAGGAGTTTTGTTGCCAGTCCCTGTCCTAACCCTCAAGTCATATATTGCAGAAAGCTTGTGCAAAAGTGTAAAGAATCTGGAGTGTAAGAGAGGTCGTCCCAGTTCCACAGTTGCTGGGGAGTACGAAGAGAAGAGGAGAAGAGGACCTACTACACCTATCCCGGTCCCTGATGTGCGTCTGGATGCCACAGCTCACTGGATGGTCATGGATGAAAAGAAAGGGAGATGCAAGGTACCAAGATGCAAAGGTACACCTAAAGCCAAGTGCCAAAAATGTGACGCCCACCTTTGTTTCACATCCACCAGCAACTGCTTCATGAGGTTCCATACAGAATAATACAAACTGTACTTTGTAAAAAAGAGAAACACGGAGCCATTCAGTACCCCACAGGAACATGTATTTAGAAACACACATGTTTAGAAACATGTATTTAGAAACTCTAATTTCTAATAAGAGATTAGACTGCAGCTAATTTCTAATGCACTAATTGATAAACCATTTGGGGCTGTTTGTTGAAAGGAAACTTGTTGAAATTGTTGTTGTTGAAATTAAACTTCTTCTAATGTGTTTATTGCTTGTTTGTTCATCATTCCACTTAAAGAAAACCTTGGCGTTTTAGTACCCTCATAGCATGTTGTTGTTTGTCTCCTACACTGGTTGCTCTGCTCCCTGAGTGTGTTTGAGTGACTTGCTTGACCCTGCCACAAGGCAGTCCCTCGAGAATTACGTTGGGCAACGAACCACCGTAGCATTCTGTGCAAAACGCCCGTCGATTTAAGCATACGACTATGGTCCCATGAAAAACAGCCAAAACCGGACATTTTCATGAATTTATAATGCCCCTCTGGATGCCCCAGACAGGATGTAAAAAGTGGACATATCAGGGCAAAAGAGGAGGTTTGGTCACCCTAGTGTCACATGCGGAGTGGATCTGAACGCCTCCCGGTTCACAGGCCCCACGGACGGCTGCTCTCACGCCCGAAATTGGCCCAAAGGGTCGAGTGGGAAAACCTCCACAGGAAAACGGGAAAAAGGGGCTCCGCCGTCAACCAGCAGGAGGCTGAAGACAAAACTAAACCTTTTAGCGCAGGGCTGTCAAACTTATTTTTGTTTAGGAGCCGCATACACCTCAATCTGATTTCAAGGGGGCCACACAAGTAAACTCATTGCAATATTACATAGCACTAGAACTAGAAAAGTGGACTTCAATGAATTTCACTTTTACAAAATATATTATGAATAACCTCAGAGTTTTTAAGGAAAGTATGTGCAATTACAACAATACTTTTACTCTGTTAAACATTTATTTAAGTGCGTAATGCATAAGAACTGATCACAGTGATTGGTCAATTTTGCAAAATATTTCTCTAATTTCTCTAATTTTTTTTAACTTAAAAACACTGTCCTGCATGACAAAATACATCAAACAGATAGATATTAGGAAATTATTTCAAATTTAAAATTAATTTTCCACATCTGGGGCTCTTCATGATACGTTCCGTGGGTGGAAATGCACTGTTGAATGAGAGTCAATTGTTTTAATAATTCATATTATACGTAGCCACATACTATTAAGTAAAACTGACACTGATAATACTTTAAAATATATATATATGTTACGGGTCCCAGGAATGGTACCACAACAACAAAGTGTTTACTCTCTGTAAAGCAGAGGTAAGTGTTAGCAGCAATCAAGACACAGCGTATTCTGCTTGTTGTCAAGGTTACGTGTGACAGTTGGGCGGAAGTGTCCCCACCCAAAACCAACCCAGAGGCCCGCCACCTCTGTGTCAACGGTTCCGCTTGGTGCTGCACATACCCCTCGTACCTTATTATGGTATTATGTACAAATAATGAAATCGGTCCAGTTGTTTGACAAAAAAAAAACATTCAATCGACAGAATGAGCACATTCAAACACAGCGCAGGTGGAAGAAGGACAGGTTACATGTTTCACTGGACATTTTGAGAGACAGTCTCTCTGCTTATCAAGAGGCAGTGAGAATAGCTAAATGTCAATATTTGTCAAATGTCATTTCCACCAGCTGTAACCGCCCTCAGGTGTTATTTAAATCTATTCAGTCGGTTACAAACCCAACCAGTAATGTTTTCAGAAACATATCAGTCGACCTGTAATGACTTTTTGCATTATTTTGTTGACAAAGTGGCCTTGATTAGACAGAGTATTGACAATTCATCTAATGTTATTGACTTGTGTTCTCCTGTTGTACCTTCTGCTATACTTGATGTGTTTGAGCCAGTGTCTCTATCCCTTCTGCATGAGGTGGTCCAGGGGATAAGACCTACCAACTGTCCACTGGACATTATCCCATCAAGGGTGCTTAAACAATGCTTTAATGCAGTGGGCCTCAGCTCAGGGTTTGTTCCATCTGTGTTTAAGCACGCTGTGGTCAGACCCCTTCTTAAAAAACCCAACCTTGACCCCACAGTTCTTTCAAACTTTAGGCCAGTGTCCCTTCTACCATTTCTCTCAAAGGTTTTGGAAAAAGTTGTCTTTCTTCAGCTGCAATCATTTCTTGACAATTATCACATTTTTGAAAAGTTCCAATCTGGCTTCAAAACACGCCACAGCACTGAATCCGCTTTATTGAAAGTGCAAAATGACATCCTGCTTTCCCTTGATGCCAGGAAACCTGTGCTGCTCGTGCTGTTAGACCTCACTGCAGCATTTGATACAGTAGATCATTCCATCCTCCTCTCACGTTTAGCCCAACAGGTGGGGCTCCAGGGACCGGTACTGCAGTGGTTCAGGTCATACCTCACAGGAAGAAGTTTCAGTGTCATGATAAATGAACTTTCCTCCTCGTCAGCTCCTTTGACCTGTGGTGTGCCACAGGGTTCCATTCTGGGCCCTGTTTTGTTCTCCCTGTACCTGCTGCCATTAGGGTCAATAGTACTCAATCATAATGTCTCCTTTCATCTGTATGCAGATGACTTACAAATCTATCTGCCTGTCCTGCCAAACTCTCCAGATGCCATTGACTCTATCCACAAATGTCTTAGTGAAATCAAGCTCTGGCTGTCTCAGAACTTTCTTTGCCTGAATGAGAACAAGACTGAGTGCATTTTGTTTGGTGGGACAGATATGCATATGTCACCTAGTTTTGGTTCTCTGGCCCCCCATTGTTCTCATGTGATTAAAAATCTCGGTGTAAAATTCGACTCCATCTTAAAGTTCGACCAACAGATTAATGCGGTCGTGAAGGCAAGCTTTTTTCAGCTTCGCCTTCTTGCTAAGGTTAAAGCCTTCCTGAGCCGCTGCGACCTCGAAAAAGCCATCCACGCCTTTGTTAGCTCCCATTTGGACTATTGCATAGACATAGGGGAGGAACTTAGGATCCAGACCAAAGAGGAGGAGGAGTTCCTTCACGTCTTGAAGGAGAGGATCGACTTCTGCCTCAGTGGGAAAAGGCCCAGAAAGACGGAGTCTCCAGAGAAGCTCCTAGCAGGGCTGGACCAGTCCTGCGATTACCTACAGTCATGGCCAAAAGTATTGAGAATGACACAAATATTATATTTACACATGATCTGCTGCCCTCTGGTTTTCGTGTGTGTATGTCAGATGTTGTCATCACATACAGAAATACAATCAATGCTTGAATTTTGTCAGAATTCCTAGGTTTTTGTTTTTACACCCGTCTCTTGATGATTGACCATTAGTTTTCAATGGGATTAAGATCAGGGGAGTTTCCAGCCCATGGACCCAAAATCTCTATGTTTTGTTCCTTAAGCCAGTTAGATATCACCTTTGCTTTATGGCAAGGTGCTCCATCATGCTGGAAAAGGCCTTGTTCATCACCAAACTGCTCTTGGACAGTTGGGAGAAGTTGCTCTCGGAGGACATTCTGGTACCATTCTTTATTCATGGTTGTGTTTTTAGGTAAAACTGTGAGAGAGCAGACTCCCTTGACTGAGAGGCAACCCCACACATGAATGGTTTCAGGATGCTTTACAGTTGGCATGAGAGAAGAATGGTGGTAGCGCTCACCTCATCTTCTCCAAACAAGCCGTTTTCCAGATGTCCCAAACAACTGGAAAGGGGATTCATCAGAGAAAATGACTTTAGCCCAGTCCTCAGCAGTCCACTCCCTGTACCTTTTGCAGAACATCAGTCTGTCCCTGATGTTTTTCCTGGAGAGAAGTGGCTTCTTTGCTGCCCTCCTTGAGACCAGGCCTTGCTCCAAGAGTCTCCGCCTCACAGTGCGTGCAGATGCACTCACACCTGCCTGCTGCCATTCCTGAGCTAGTCTGCACTGCTGCTAGCCCGATCCCACAGATGAAACACTTTTAAGAGACGGTCCTGGCACTTGCTGGTCTTTCTTGGGCGTCCTGGAGCCTTATTGGCAACAATGACGTTGAAATGTGTTTTGGGGGATAAAGTTCATTTTCTGGGCAAATATTGACTTTGCAATTAATTGCTGTTATGCTGAACACTCTTTTTAACATTCTGGAGTATATGCAAATTGCCGTAAAAAAACTGAAGCAGTAGACTTTGTAAATATTAACATTTGCATCATTCTCAAAACTTTTGGCCATGACTGTACAAGAGATAAGCAAACTGAACCAGAGGGTGCGTCTCAGCCTCAGACACAACTGCGACCTGAGCTCAGAATACAGGAGGAAACTGGCTGAGGTGATCCAGACCGCTGAGACGCTAGCAGACGTCTACGTCGACAGGCTGAAGGAGGCCGAGAGAGGAATTCTGAACAAGACTCCCACCTACAGCGCCCTGGAGAAAATAATGGAGGAGAACATCACAGCCCGCCAGGAGGAGCTGAGGAAGCTGGTGGCAGAAACCAGCCGGCTGATGGAGGAATTCACAGCCTGCAGAGCTGTGCTCAGAAAGGCCCCTCAGGCACAGGAGGAGCTCAGGTCCCAGCAGCTCCCAGCAGCTCCTGGCCTTCAACAGCATCAGGGCCCACGTGGACCAGGCGAAGGCACTCAGAAAAGAGCTGGAGAAGCATTCAGGATACTACTCTGAGGCTCTGAGAGCAAAGGGACCAACCGGCAGCCGGGACCAGCCGGAGCAGAGCCAGGACGCCCAGGAGAAGGGCGCCATTTACTTCATGGATGACCAGGGACAGATCTGCTGTTTAGTGCCAGACGGTCAGGAAGAGTCCAAGCCCGCCAACAAGCAGGGAAACCTGTGGAGGAACACCGTGAGGACGGGGGAGTTTGACGCCCTCAGAGCTGGTTTCCAGAGTCTGACGGACAGTTTGGAGCAGCCTGAAGATGTTTTCAGCCTGGAAACCAGAAACAGTGAAGCCACAACAGGCTCTTCACAGCTCAGCAGCTCAGAGAAATCACTGGAGGAGGCCTCTTTGTCTTCATCTGTGAACACCCAGCAGAGCACTCAGACCAGTGGAGCATCCACAGCTCACATCCAGGGTCAAAGATTTAGGAGGAGTTTCTGAGGCTGTTAGAGGAGGACAAACCCCTGAAGCCCCCCGTCAGATGCCAGGACCAGGCTGAAGCTGAGCTGCAGGAGGAGCAGGAAGACCAGACCAGTGGAGCCTCCATAGCTCACACCCAGACTCTGAAGCAGGAGGATTTTTTAGAAGAAACATCCTTTGAGGACTTCATGAGGCTGTTGGAGGAACAGGATAAGCAGCTGTATCCCCCCGTCAGAATCCAGGACCAGGCTGAAGCTGAGCTGCAGGCCTCTGCTGGAGCTCAAAGCCAGCTGCCGACAGTGTCCGACAGCTGGAAAGAGCTTTTTGGAGCGAAGTGCCCAGACAACCAGGTGCTCAAAGACCCAGAACACGACCCAGACCAGTGGAGCCTCCATAGCTCACACCCAGACTCTGAAGCAGGAGGATTTTTTAGAAGAAACAGCATTTGATGAGTTCATGAGGCTTTTGGAGGAACAGGATAAGCAGCTGTATAACCCCAGGACCATAAGCCAGGACCAGGCTGAAGCTGAGCAGCAGGCCTCTGCAGAGCTCTCAGGTCTTCTGCAGGTTTCTGAACGTCCGACAGCTGCAGAGAGCTGCTTAAAACACAGCTCCAAGAAAAGGTTCTGCTTTGCCGACAGCCATCCAAAGCCAGACGTGGAGCTGGTCCAGATGGAGCCACAGCACAGGAGTCCTCCCACAACAAGCCTCAACCTGGAGACTATGGAGAGTACCCCAGCCGCCCACTGTGTTCTGAAGGGCCAGAGGAAGTTTACAGAGGACTGTGACAACATGTGGACGGACATTTCTGCCATCAGGCAGCAGGTCGACACTCTGGTGCGCCGACTGCCAGCTGACAGCACAGAAATGGGAGAAAAGCTCCCCGTCAAATAGGAGCAGAGCTCCTCTGGAGTGGCTCCTTCTGCAGGAGGCAGCAACAGACAAACGCCCAATGCAGGAAAAAGCACCGCCTTTAACGATCTGAGGAAGAGCTTCTCCAGGGTGTTCGTAAGGCGCAGAGAGAAGCGGGAAGGCCTGGAGGAGGTGCCAGCGACCAGCCGAGGCCCCAGCCGAGAGGACCAGGCGGCCAAAGGCCAAAGACCAGAAAGCTTGAAGAGAAAAGCATCAGAAAGAGAAGATGAGCAGCACTTTGAATCAGCTCAGTGAAGGAAAAAACAACATTCAGAAGGGATCAACAGTCGCTACATTTTTTTATTGAGTTAGTTGACACTGGGCTGGCCGCCTGTCCAGGGTGGACCCGCCTCCAGCCCCCCAACTCCCACATCAGGTTAGTTAGAAAATTACCCATTTCCAGAGAGAAAGAAGGCATCAACAGTAACTATATTTGATTTGTTGGTGGACTCAAACGTCAGTAAAATGAACAAGAACTTAATTTGAGATCAGATTAAGCCGTATGCGGCTCCTAAACAAAAATGAGTTTGACAGTCCTGCGCTAAATGGTTCGGTTTTGCCTTCAGACTTCCACTGGTTGACGGTAGAACCCCTTTTTCCCGTTTTCCTGCGGAGGTTTTCCCACTCGAGGTGGCTTCCTTTGGCTCAATTTCGGGCATGAGGGCAGCCGTCCGTGGGGCCTCTGAAACGGGAGGCGTTCAGATCCACTCAGCATGTGACACTAGGGTGACCAAACGTCCTCTTTTGCACTGACATGTCCACTTTTTACATCCTGTCTGGGGCACCCAGAGGGGGATTATAAATTCATGAAAATGTCCGGTTTTGGCTGTTTTTCATGGGACCATAGTCGTATGCTTAAATCGACTGGCGCTTTGCGCAGAATACTACGGTGCTTCGTTGCCCAACGTAATTCTCGAGGGACTGCCTTGTGGCAGGGTCAAGCGAGACACACACACACACACAGGGAGCAGAGCAACCAGCGTAGGAGATAAAATACTGAAACAAAAGTGCAGCTTTAAAGACAAACTGCAAAAAAAAAAATCCACGTACTGTCCCGGTCACGACAAGTGGGACGGAAGTGTTTGTTGAGTTTGTACAGTAGTGAAACTGTTTCATTTATTACATTAAGAGGTTACTAAGAGGTATTTTTTTAGATGAATTTTCTAAAACAGAAAAGGTCATATTTAGAACATTATTTGATTTTATTTATGTATTTTAAAGGAGGGCTACAATTTTGTGCCAGATTGTGTTTTACTACCGAAGTTATTTTTGTACCATTGAGGTATAATAAAGCATGTTCATTAACATCTGAGAAACCTGTCTGAATCCGTTTCGAGGCCTGGCAAAGTGTTCTCCTTTTTGGAAATCAAAATATGGTCACCCAATGTGACACACACTCAAAAAAAAGGAACATGGTGGGCTGTTACATTAACTAAAGTGTAACATGTGTTATGTAAGCTACAATTTCATGTTTCAGAGGTGAAGATGATTAAATCATGGTCTTTTAAGCTAAATGTGACAAAATATAGATTAAATTTTCAGCACAGACAGCTTACAAACGGCGCCTCATTCATGGTGCTTGAAAGTGAGGCAACTGCGTTGCTGTTGGTAGGCGGGAAAAGTAAAGTGACATCACGCGAGAAGACTATGCCATCGCGACACTTCATGCAAGGGGAATTTGAAAGAAAAAAGTCCTCATCTTATTTTGGCGCGCACATGGAAAAGGTTAGCAGAAATGCTATAGTCCATCTAAATTTAAATAAAATACTATGCATAAATTTTAGCCCATAATTTTCAGCGATATTTGGTCACAATGATAGTTTCTATTTTATTGTTATCTGACTAAATACAGTGTGTATTCGGGGTTGCAAAGTGATGTAGCCCATCCAACTTGGCCTATGAGTTTTTCAGTTTGTGTCATTTACAGGCAGGCCTATCTCCTTAAATTACAAAAACTTGCTTGGATTTATTTTTAGGTTGCGAGTAGGGCTCGTGCGCGCGTCAAACTCCGGTGTTCTGTCAATTCAGCATACGCATAGTCAATACGCATGCGCAAGACGTCAGATTTGCGAACGCGTATGCTTGTCTGACATAAGTTTGGCACGAATTTAAGAGAATAACGTACAGGAAGTCTACTTGGCTACTTTATTTATGCGTATATGAAGATAAACACACAAACTGACCAGAAAAGCATAACTAAAGTCAAGTAGGCTTTTTTATTTATGCATGATGTAACAAACAAATGGTTTTGGTCGGAGGTAAACAGAATTTAAGCTTTCTGTGTTGGCTATGCACACCCTGACGTAGCAGTTTGCCTGTCTGATTTTCATACAACGGTTAAGTCATCATGTTTATACTGGTGGTAAAACATGATGACTATCCTGATGTGAAATGTTTTGTATTTATGTTTTGGCCCTGCGATGGACTGGCGGACTGTCCAGGGTGTACCCTGCCTCTCGCCCGTTGACCACTGGGATAGTCTCCAGTTCCCCCCGCGACCCCAACAGGGAATAAGCGGTACTGATAATGGATGGATGGATGGATGGATGGATGGATGGATGGATGGATGGATGGATGGATGGATGGATGGATGGATGGATGGATGGATGGATGGATGGTTTTGGCTTTATCATTGATCCTGTCTACTTCATATTATCATATATCTTTTTGAGTATTGTCATTATCAGTGTCGGTTTGTATCATTTATCAGTTTTTATTTCTTATATTATCATTTATCAGTTCTGACTTTATCATTTCTCAAAAAACCGTATCTTTGTGTTAACAGTACCATGGAGTTCGGATCATCTTACAATAATTTTAAAGGATTTTTTGATGGCTTGTCTTGGCACTTTGATAAATCAGGGCAATCATTGTGATATATTATTTTACCAAAACACAATGACACTGTTATTGCCTATTTGTAGAAAAACATCTTTATGGCAACATTGACCTGTTTCTTATGTTTCTACCATCGACACTAAGCAGGCTGTGAACTTTGAGAGTAGTTTCTGTTAATGCTCACCATTTAGTTGTGTTGAGCAAATGTTTTAGGGGAAAGAGAAATGTTTAAAGGGGAACGTGACTGCAAAGATGTGATCCAACCCCCAAAGTACGTTGGAGTTCTGACCATCTTACATTCATTTAGTAAACTTTTTATTTTAATTAAGCACTGTGATTCATTCTCTTGGCACTTTAAAAAAATAACTGAAAGGAGTGTGCTGTGTTTACCAGTTTTCCAGAAATGTTGTTGCTTGTGGAAAGCATTCTTGCACTGTCATTCCTCTTGTGTTACTACTCTTGTGTTAGTCATTGACAAGTTTGGAAAATATTCATTTATATCAATATCTACCATTTGTGTTATGGTTCTTTCTACCCTTGACACAAAACAGTCTGTAGACTTTGTTGAAACTTAGTTTCAGTTTTTCACTGCAAACCTTAAAGTATTATAGTAACACTCAAATTGTGTTTTTTGAATGATCTGATTTAAATCATGTTAAGTATTTCCGTGTGATTAAATGCTTTTTTTTTTAGTATTAAGCGATTCTTTTAGGACAACTTAGTTTATTTCGGTTGGATAAACTTAAAATACTGGTGTCATTTTACTACTGTCATTTGAGTGGGTTCAATATTATTATTATTTAGTCAGTCTTAGCCCTATGAAACAAGGTAAATCAACACTAATCTATTAATTGACCCAACAAAATTAGATTGAGTTGGACCCAAACATAGTAAATAAGTTCAATCAACCCTTATAAATGAAGTTGAACCCATGAGAGTGCATCAAGTTGGACTAACAGAATAGTTAATACTGAAAAACAGCCATTTAATCACGTGGAAATACGTTCCAAGATTTTTTAAAGTTCTTTCAAAGAGTTACTTTTGTGAGTGCAGGAGGAAACTGGCCGAGGTGATTCAGACCGCTGAGACGCTGGCAGACGTCTAAGTCGACAAGCTGAAGGAGGCCGAGAGAGGAATTCTGAACAAGACTCCCACCTACAGAAGCGCCCTGGAGAAAATGGTGGAGGAGAACATCAGAGCCCACCAGGAGGAGCTGAAGCAGCTGGTGGCAGAAACCACGTGGGCCGAGCGGAGACACTCAGAAAAGAGCTGGAGAAGCTCTCAGGAAGCTACTCTGAGGCTCTGAGAGCAAAGGGACCAACCTCCTTCTGCAGGAGGCAGCAACAAGAAAACACCCAGTGCAGGAAAAAGCACCTCCTTCTTTAAAGCTTTGAGGAAGAGCTTCTCCAGGCTGCTCCAGGGATAAAAATTCCCTGGTCCTTGCCCGGATTTAGAACGAGGCAAAAATAATTATGAATAAAGAGTTCAAGTGAAAGGAAACTTTGATTTCAAAGTCCATGATACTGTTCACTGAGAATGTACAGGCAAACTTATTCACAGGGGTCAATGCTTCTCGAAGAGGAAATAACGATTCTCTTTTTAAATGACATATTAATCAGTTATGGCATGAAAGTTAAGAGCTGCTCTTAAACTCCATTAAAGTCCATAAATCAAATGACACATGCAAACAAAATCTTTTTTATTGAGATTTCTGTAAGTTGCTTTAAAAAAAAACTTAAGTATATAATCATATTATCTCTCTGAGTAAAGAAATTAAATCAACCATCGGAGGAACGGAGCACTAAAGGTTCTTTGACTTTTCGCTGCCTCTGCTGCTTCTGCTGCTCCTGCTGCTTCCGCTGCTTCCTGAGCATCTGGAGGTGGTGAGAGGTGGCGACGCCAAAGGCAGCTCCAGACCCAAAACCACCGTGTTCATGGAGGGAGAGGGAAGTCCAGAGCTTCTGGGGCTGCTGCTGGCTGAGGACACGGGAGCCCTACAGAGCAGTGCGGGATAAAGACCGTCTTTGTGATGGCTTTTGCAGTTAGGCCAACTGCAAAGGCTCAAACAAAAGCGTTGGGAGCTCCTGGGGGCTGACCTGAGAGAAGAGGAGCTCGCGGGGGAGTTTGTGGCAGAGCTGCGGCGGCTGGAGGGAGTGGAAGGAGGAGCTGGAAGGGTCAGGCCGGCCTGAGAGGGACAGGGCGGGGCGGGAGTGTTCAGAGCTACAACGGTGACCTGTACCGACTGCACGCTCCATTAACCATCCTCTAAAAACACAGTGGCTTTTGGTGTTTTTCTGTTTACCTGCTGGTAGTAATTCTCCAGCACTGCTCTGAGGCCTGGATCTTCCTCCATCGCCTCACTGAGCATCCGGTCCAAACTCTTGCTGAATTCTTTCACCTCCTTTAGCCTAATGTCCTTCTCCTCAAGCGTCTCTTCTCTGGTGCTCTTTGCTGTGCGGATCTCTTTGATTAAGGTGGAGCACTGCAAAAAACAGAAGCACAAATACCCGCACACAACATTATCAGCAGAACCAGTTTGAAGGCGGGGGACGGAATTGCACATCGCACCTGTTTTGTGGCTCGGTCTATTTTCTCTTGCAGGCTGGTGACTTCTTTGTTTAGTTTACCGATGAGCGATTGTTTGTGAGCGATCTTATCTTTCTCCTCCTGCTTTTCTTGAAGCAGACTCTCCAGGGTATTGTCCATGTCCTGGAAATGACACGTAACACACATAAGACACCAAAAGAAGAGCATGTAACCAGAGCTGCACTCAAGATCAGTGTGAGAGTTGGGCAGAGGGATGAGGAGTTGGAAACTGCTCCAACTGTGTGTGTCTGGGTGTGTGCATGTCCCCCAGCTTTTGACACTGCAAAGACTTTTACAATACTATGGTTCTGGTGTCTTCTTTCAGCAGTATAAAAATGTGCTGTTTGTATTTTTAAAAACTCCCAGGATTATTCTTCTGTTGATAACAATGACGGTGATTGTGGGGGGAAAAGGTAGAATGCACCTTTACAACTTAAAAGTAATTGAGCAGTGGTTTTGTTTCATGTCTGGAGAACCGCTATAACCTGCAGGTCCAGCTGAAGCTCCTGGACCTGATGTTTTTTGTACTTCAGCGTCTCTTCCGTCACCCTCAGCTGCTCCTCCAGCTTCAGGTTCTCCTGGTACTCTGGACCTGAAAAGAACCCGGAGGGGACAGCCGTAAAACAACGCAGGTTTTTTGGGAAAAGGGCCTGTTCCGCCGGCGTACACACTGGACTTATCCACTTTGCTGAGGGACTGGCGGAACGCCGCGCTGCGGCTGTCGAACAGCCGGATGGTGTTCTCCAGAGCTTTGGTTTCCAGCTCCATCTTGCGGATCTTGGCGTCCAGCTCGTCCCCCTTCTGCCTGAGCTCCTCTTTCTCTTGCCCAGCCTGGAGAGACGCACGGGGTGCGCATGAGACCGGCCGGCTGTGCAGGGGCCGCGGCGGGGTGTGTGAGGACCTCTCACCTTTGTGATGTAATAGGCCTGCGACTTCTCCTCCTCCCCCTCAGGCGGGGCCATTGAGAGCTCCATAACCTCGAAATGTTTCCTCATCTTGTTGACCTTGGTGAGCTTCTCGTTGAGCCCGGCGCTGCGGGACAATCGCTTGTTAAGGCAACGACGAGGCGACGTCAGACGTGAGTAATAGCAGCGCGTGAGGCCGGTTTTTCTCACCTGAGCTTCTGCCTCTCCTGCTCGCTTATTTTGAGCTGCTGGCTGACGATTTTGATGTATTCCTCGATCTCCTCCTCCTTCTCTTTCATGGCTCTGTGCAGCTCCAGCTTCCTCTTCTCTAAGGACAGCACGCAGTCTGCCTTGTTGTACAGCATGTCCCTCACACGCTTGACGCCTAGCTTGATCATTTTGTGCTCCACCATGTTGTCCTGGAAGAGATCGTGAAAAACAAATGCACACATTCTCAGACTAGTCCACGGTTCTCACGTGGGAAAGCTTAATTTTCATTTCATTGGGCTTCAGCAAACTTCCTTTTATGTTTAATTTGTTGTAATAGCTCTAAGGGTCCCCATGTGGCCAAAATTAGATTTGAAAAATTAAACAGTAAAACTAACAATAATAATAATAAATACTTTGGTCTCATAACTGAATAAATAAAAGGTAGTTGTCTTGGGTTCTGGGTTTTGGGACTTTGCCTTGAGCTTTCATGTATTCATTTTCAATGATTTATGTAGATTGATTTGATTTGATTAGTCATTTGTTTATCGTCATACTTTCATTTTGTTCTTAAATCTATGGACTTTTGGTTTGTTATTTGGTATCTGGGTTTTGTTTTATTCTAGTCTCCGGTTGTTTCTGTCATCTTTTGTGTCATTAGTCCCTTCATCTGTCCTGTGTTCATATCTTTTCTGTTCAGTCTTCAGCTCCTCTCCCTCCACCTGTGTTAAAAGCCTCAGCCGGTTCTTTTACTAACCCCAGTCCTCTGTACTCGCGCTCTCTTGTTTCTTCACTTCGTCACCTTAGGTCACTAATGCTGCCTTGTTTTTCTGGATCCTTGTTGTCTTGGCTTGTCTTGTTCATGTTCCTGCTTTAGGTGTTTGTTTCCGTTACAGGGTTTTCTGGCTTAGCTGTATTTTCGGTTTTATTATTAAATTAACCTTAACGTAATCTGTCTCCTGTTTACCTGCTGATTTCTGGTCTGCACAGAGGTGCTCGCCACCTCGTCATCAACCAAGATGTTTGTTTTGTCCCAGCAAGCTTCATTGGTTAGTTAATATTAACTTTATAATGGGCTGCATGAAGATGGAAACATGGAAATATTCCAGAAGTGACTACTTCTGATCTAGTTTGGAACGAACCTATAGCCCTTGAACTCCTTTCCTTTGGACGCATTCTAAATAAAGGACTATCTTGTCATCTTCACTTTTTATGACCAAAATAAAAACAGTGCTTAATTTGTAAATGTGGAGTTTTTTTTTACATCCGTTACCTCTTTCTTTAGTTTGAATCTCTTCAGTTCCTTCTCGCTGGTGTTGCAGAGGAGCATCAGCTCCTCAACCTTATCCGTCAGATCTCTCTTCTGAGCCTCGGACTTCCTAACCTCTTTCCTTAAACAGCGAATGTCATCCTGAACAGAGACAAGCAACCAGAAAGTGAAGGGGCTGATAAGGAGGGAAGAAAAAACAGAATGAGTGTGAGCGGGTTTCTGTCCCACCTCACACTCTTTGAGCGAGCCGCCAAGAGTTCTGGCCGTCCTTTTCTTGTCCTCCAAATCTTTGGTCATTTCGGCAATCTTAGTGTCTAACATTTCTTTTTCATCTGAGTCAACGTTGCCCTGCAGGCGGGCAAGTTTTCTCTTCAGCATTGTGATCTCGATGTCCTACAAAATGAAAGTGGTTGAAATAAAACATATCAAGATTTTATTTCATGGATCTGTGTTGAACAGGTTGATGATTGATTGATGGAATCCAGACAGCTTAAACATAAAATGTCCCATCTGTGTGTGCAGTCCTTTTCAAGCTTGCCTGCTTATTCATGGTACTCATCTGTCTAGTGAGCTCTTTGTCCAGTTTTCTGTGCTGCCTCTCCAGGCAAGCTATGGTGGTTTTGCTCCTTGAAACCTGTGCAACATAATCCCTCTCTTTCCTTTTGACAGTCTGCAGATGGTCTTTCTGACGACTCAGCTCCTCTAAGAGGTAACCCATTCGAGCATCCAACTCCTTTAGCAGAGGGCAAAAGCACAGGGTTACACAGAATCAGAATCAGAAATACTTTAATAATCCCAGAGGGAAATTAATAAAGTATTAAAGCAGCACCAAAGCCCAATCCTTTTGAAAATGACCATGCTCATCTAGGTTCTGGTAGCAGAAAATTTTAAGAGAATTGATTTCACTGGTCTCTGATGTCTAAAAGTACCATGTAGAGTGGAAAAAACCAATGGCACCTTGATTGCCAGCTCCTCGTCCTTGAGGATCTGTTCCATCTGAGCTGCCGTCTCCTTCTCGCTGAGGGCAGTCTGGGTCACAAGGTTCAGCTTCTCCTCCAGTGCGTTATTGTAGGCCCTGGCCTCTTTCAGTCTAAAATGCACACATGCATACACCCAGAAATAGTTTTCCAAAAGCACTAATGCAGTCGCTTCCGCACAGAAATGGGCTGGTGTAATTAGTCAATGAATTATTTTACTGACTTCTCATTGTTGTCCTGAAGATCTTTCTTCATTCTGGATATTTGGGCTGTCAAAGACTCCACCTCAGAGGTCGTTCTGTCCAGGGAGCATTTGCGGCCGTCCAGCTGCGGGGCACATTCAGATCAGCCGCTTAAAAAATACGACCAAAGACTCCCAGAGTACGCGTGCAGGACACTTTGAGAAGCTGACCTCGCTCTGCAGCCTGATGCACTGATTCTCCTGTTCCTTCAGAACCTGCCGCATTTTTTCTGCCTTTTTGTTTGTTATGGTTATTTTCCGCTCCGTTTCCCTGTTGTTGTTCCTCATGATATCCAGTAAATGCTTTTTCTCTGCAATGGTGGTATTCCTCTCTCTGATGCTCTGGTTACCCTGGGCAACTTGCTGGAATGATAGATCATGCATGATCGGGTGTTGATCATGCGTGCTTTTAGCGTGTAACTAAACTCAAATATCATTGTCAGGCTCATGTCAGTTGGAGCCACACGTTACCAGCGCACACTGCTGCAGCTCAGCATCCTGTTGCTTCATCTGCCTGATGCTGTTTTCAAACTGCTGGATGAGCTGCTGGGTCTCCACATTAGCCTGGTGCAAACTCTCCGCGGTCTTATCCAAAGCTATCTGTTTGGGCAACAAAGGTTAACAAAGAAGCACAAATTGCCAGACACGAAAATAATTTTCTCGAATTTGGTATTCATACCTATCAAAGTATAAGAACTGTTAGTAAGGAAGGAAAAAAGTGCAAGTTTTAAACATGACTGCTGCACATGCTTAACAAACAAATTTTCAAGTTTTGGTTCTTGGGCAAAAAAAGATAAATGCAAGGCAGAAAATCACAATTTTGAGGTTGGAACTAAGATAGCTCCTTGGCTACGAATGTAGTTTTTTTTTTATTGAATTTAATTAAATTGACTGTCTGGGGTGTACCTTGCCTCTCTCCCAATAAGAGCTGAGATAGGCTTCAGTCCCCCACAACCCTACTACAACCCTTCTTAGAGGTATAGACAATGAATAACAGGTGAAGTGAAATTAACTGAACGTTAGCGCCATCAAGTGGTAGCTACCATTAGTGTGCTCTGGTAGCCCCTGACAGCAGAGCACATGTGCACAGTGCATGATGGTCTATTTTTTTGTACCATGTGATGGAAGTCTGGTGCATTATACTGTGCATTTCCAGTTTAATAAAACCTCCATCATCTAATCCATTTGTATACCCTTTAATTTAGGATTGCAGGGTGCTGGATCCTATTCTGGCTGTTGCTGGACCAGAGACGGAGTACACCCTGTCCATCACAAACTGTCCAACACTCACTTTCTCTTTTGGGGTCCATTTTGAAAACAGTTACCAAAAGAATTACCTTAAATTCAAGTTTTGGATGGAGAAAGCCATAGAGAACCCTCACAGACACTGAGAAAACCACTCTTCCTTCTTTGGTGACATAGTTACAACTGTCATCATAAAGCACTGAATGAGAACTTGATGTTGAAATCTCAGTTTCCTGTTTTATTGTGGTTTACGTTCTTCATTTCCCGTGTCTCTACTCAGGTCGCTCTCTTCAATAACTCAACTCCAATCACCATTGCTTCCTGTCGTTATGTGTTTCATTCCACAAATCACTCTCCTATATTCCCATACTCTTTCAGGTTCACTTTGTTTCTTTGGGATTTTTTTCTCTCGATTTGTCTAATGTTTTGCCTCTGGTATTCCCATGCTTTCTGTTCATTAAATAATTTCAAGTTCTTTGTCCCCTTCCCCTGTATCTTACTGGCCTGAACCTGGGTCCTAGATATTAGGACCTCTCCTTTTGTCCCATTTCTGCTGAATAAAATGCAAAATAGACTGTCAATAATATAGGAGACTGGAGGTAACCACACACTACCTCAGTTATGTTGGGTTTACTCTCATCCTCTAATATTTCCCTGATGTCATTTTTTACAATAGTAAAAATGCCTTGCCTCCTTATATCATTAAACATTTTGACAACAGATAAATGTTTTTCTTAAAAAATATAGTGTATAGTGATCTAGCACTGTGTTGTCTCTCATTACCTGTGCAGATATAGTTTCTGTCAACTCTTTGTCAAGTGCTTTGCGCTTTTCATGGGCCTCCAGTGTCTTCTTCTCAATATTCACAGTGAGTGACTGTACCAGGACAGATGAGAAGAACGTTAAATGACGAGTCAGACTTTTTAAATGGCCATAAAAGTCAAACATCTCACTAGAGAAGTGGTTTTTCTTTTATTTTAATCTTTTTACCTTGATCTTCTGCTCATCTTGTTCAGCGTACTTAGTGATGGCCATCGTGTCCTCGTCTTTCTGTGATGACTCCTCCAAAAAGGCTTCCATGGTCTGCTGGTCCCAGTTCATCTGATGCCTAAACTCCTCAAGCTTTTGTTTGGCTTTGAACAGCTTGCTCTGAAAACATGCATGAGAGTTAAGGAGAGGCACAATTAGGCTCCAACAGCCAAAGCTGTTTTTCTTTTTCCTTTTTTTTTCGTACATCACATGTAAAGGATTTACCTCTATCATGTCTTTACGCTCTTCTGAAGACCGGAGCTCGTTTTCAATCTTGGCAGTTTGCTGATTCAGCCGACCCGACTCTCTTTCTGCTAGGGCTGTCAAGTGTTTCTCCAGATCTAGATCTCTTTCCTTTGCCTTCAACAGTGCCTGTATGCCAGTCACAAGGCCCATTAGCGCAGAGACTGTAAATTTGGAATATGAAAACAGCCTGCCATCTGAACACTTGACAGGCACAATAGTAACAAACGCCATGTTCAAACATTTGTCTTACCTCTGAATTTTCCAGCTCGTGTTTGGCATTTTTCAGCCACTCGGCCATGTCTTTCTTTTTATTCCTGGCAGCCTCAAGTCGGTTGTTCACTTGCATCAGCTCCATCTCTTGTTCATGAACCTGTTGAGACAATCGTCATATTACAAGCAAAGCTTATATGACACATGATCTGCAGAATCGTTTTGGACTAAAATACTGGAACGTCATCAAAATACTTCTGTCATCAAAATTCCCCAAATACTTGTGTTCTCTACTAAAAAACTAAGAACTCAAATTAATAGGGAACATGAAAATATTAAATGTAAATCTGCATATCATACCTTCCACTAAGTTCATGCCTTGTGGGAGGGGTTGTGCAGTTGTGTTTGTGTGACTATTGGTCCAGGACCATAAGGGGGGTGGTCAGAATTTTCCAAATAAGTCAAACCAACTACAAGATTTTTTGGAATATTTATATTTTGTGCTTATATTGTATAGGTGGGATAGAAAAAAATATATAGAGTGAGAGATTTATCAAAACAGATGCCTCCCAGTATTGTCAAAGCTCTTGTTTTTACATTTTCATTTAATTGGCTAACGATGAAAAAACTAAGATAATTTAATTTCGCGTTATTAAAAGTATTCTAAGCAGAATAATGTTATAACACATCATTTCATCATTAATTCCACCCTTAAATAAACTAATTTAACCTATTCAATTCCGCCGTTTTCTGAGCTGGGGCAGAGCCCCCAACGTTTAAAGGAGCTAACAGTGGCCCTTGTTCTGGCGTTTTACAATGCAAAAAGAAAACTTAGGGAAAATAGATAAATTCATAAATTCAAAGCGAAAATGGATCCTTTTTCAGCCTTTGCGCTTCTACGAGTTGCTGTTACTTGTTGAATTAGAGTCGTGATTCGTGTATGTGTTTCTTGTTTCTTATCCATTGTGGCTCAGAAACTGTTTCGACGTAAATATTACAAAAAGTCTTCGTCAAGTTAACGTTCAGGTCTCATTTCCCACTCACCGCTAATGCCATTCTGAAAAACGATGTGATAACAAATACGTTTTCTTATCACGAAGAAATACGTTTTTTTATCACAGTCAAAATCAACTGCGTCCTACAAGCATACCTGTTGGAGAAGAGCGCGGTTTTCGGCGTTGAGCTCGGGAATGGCGAACCGCTTATCCCAGCCCATATCGAATAAGGCCTTATCGATAAAGCTCGACATTTTCAGCGGCAGGGAAAAAGATAGAACAACTGAAAAACAATGACTGAAGCTGATATCTGGTTCCCGTCTGACAACTGGGATTTTAGTCACCCCTCTCTGGTTACTGTGTTCTGTTGCAGGTTACCCGTAGCAACAGGCACACGTGCTCATAAATGATATTACCGCAAGGTGTCGCGCGAGTGAGTGGAGCCAGAAGGCTCGTGCCTGGGTCGAGGGTGCCACGGTGAAAAAAAATAGATATAACTTTACGTGAAGTGTTTCAGATATTGATTGAAATTAGACCTACTCGCATTTAAAAGAACCAGTGCATTTTATAGCAACTGAAAAGTTAAATGAAATATATAAATAGTGAGTCAAATATTTTAAATAGCTGAAAAGGACTCAATTAATTGAAATAGGAAATTATGCCCTGCACAGTTTGGTCATTTTATTTGATTGAACATGTTTTGAGTTGTTTAACTACAAGAAGGTCAGCTGTGTAAAAACATACAGAATTATTTCACTACTGTTATCTGAGCGGTGTGTTCTCTCCCAAGGAGTCGGGATTCCTCCTGCTGTCCAAAACCATGTACAATTTGGTTGAATTATTTTAAATTGGCCAGAAGAGTGTGCAGAAGTGTGTATCGTTATTCCTTTGCTCAAAATTACTGTCTGAAGTCTCGACCAGATGCTGTGTTTATCCTTTTTAATACTCTGCCAGGCCTTTACTGCAGCTGCTTTCAGCTGCTTTTTTGTTAATGCATGTTCAACCAAGTTCAGATAAGCCAAATGACTTGGCTATTCAAGAGTATTCAACTTTTCTGCTTTATAAAACTCCTGCGTTGCCATGGCTGTGTTTGGAGTGGTTTTCTATCTGGTTTATGAAATGCTGCCGGTTAGCTTGACTCCACGAAGCTAATTTGAGCAAACAGTACATGTCTGAAAATCTCCAAATTCATTTGACTGCTTCTGTTCCGTGTCACATATCTTATTTTATCTGCATGACCTGGTTTATGTTCTTTATCAGCCCAAACTGCACAGAAGTTTGGTTAAAGACATTGAATTGAAACATTTATTTTTATCTCCATACATTTGTGTTCGCACAGCATCGTGATTCTAAAAAATTACAATCAATGTTTTATACTGACTTGTCACACAAATGTATCATAAAACAAAAAAATGAAATTAAGAATGCACACCAGTAATAAAATTCAATATTTAAAGAATAACCCTTTGCAAACTCTTGAGTTTTCGTAACAATTTAGGCGTGTGGATCTACCCGTCTTCGCACCCAACCACATCTGGGAACGACATGGGCCATGATGTTAAATCCTCTCCAGTTGGCTTGAGTGCACAGAAGCTCAATACTTTATAGATGAAAGTTCTGATACAGCCACGAGCTGACCAGCAAAGAAATATGCCTTTTATGTGTGTGTACAAACAGACACATCTTTATAAAGTCTCTGAAGTGTAAAATATTTCAGTCCTGAGTGTTGAAAAGGCAACGGAGTTCTCAGCTCAGTGCGGTTCACTTGTCCTCCATTTACTGCCGTCCTGATGGTAGAAACCTCGGATGTGGAAAACCAAGCCCTCAAACCGCCGTACTTTTGGTCCCGATGTGCGGCCGTGCAAACTCCACAAAGTCATCAATAAGGACGGGCCATGCCCCTGTTCGAGAGGAGAGAACGTGTTAAAAAATTGCTGTAGAAAAGAAAAAGGGGGGACACGAAAGAGGAAAGAGAAAGAGAAACTTTACAAACCTTCCTCGTCATAATTTGACATGTCGTCCGTGATCATTGTGCTGAAGTCAAGTAAGAGATTCCAAGTGTCCTTCGGAATAGATCTTTTGTGATGTTCCTGGAAAATAATACATATGTATATACAGAAATATATATATATATATATATATATATATATATATATATATATATACATACACACAGAAAGACAGGTTGATCGATTGAGGCTGTTGAAAATGTGACTGTCAACTTACAACTAAAAATTTGTTCCACAAGTCCAAGAACTTGAATCTTCCAGCCAGTACTAAATTCCAATACGCGATTGCCATGTCCAGATCTGTAGGAGCACCAGAAGAAGGCCGATGTGAACGCACAGGGAAACCTAAATGACACGGGCTACAATAGATATGGGCATATGCTTACCCAAGCCTTTCTGGCCAGGATTCTTGGCAAAATTAAATGTAAACTGGTAAAAGTCCTTAAATTTCCCTTGGTCCTTTAACTCTTGCTCCATCTTTGGCAGCTGAGCTTTTAGCTTCTCTATGCTGTCACACCTGAGACAAAAAGAAGTCTTATTTGTGATAACGCGTTACATATAAAGGTGGGTAACAAATCGGTGTGGAGGAATAATTTCCAACCCTTTTCTAAGGAGTTGTAAAAAAAAAAATAAAAAGGAGTTTTCCACAGTTTGACTGAGCAAAATGAGTTATGAAGCCTCATTTTCAAATTGCAGGTAGTGCAAACCCACCAATTACATCTTTTCTGAGACGTCTTGCTGGATATCAATCCCGCTAATCTCTTTAACGAGTCAACAATGGACAATTTTTTTGACTCAACAGCCAAATCGGAAGAGACAGAGAAATATGTCAATATGTGTTAGCCATTCGCCCATTGTGCCAAGAAACTTTACTGCTGGTGGGTAGGAGACTTGTTTAGTGTTTATGTGCATGTGTGAAGGTTTCAGGTGCACAAACGATCCAACAACACATAGAAATCTTCTTCTTTGCTTGCAGGAACAAACCCAACCACCCCTCACCAATAACAGGCTTCAAACATAGCTCATTTATGACATAATTTCAGATGATTTCACTTTCTTTTCAGCTAGAAACCATTGTAGCAGCTTTTTTTCCCAGGAATTCATAACAATATTCTTACCCCTGGTCCGACATGCCATCCATAAACTCTTGTTTTGAAAACTCGCACTGCGTTGCTGCCCTGAACTTCCAGGCAATGAGAAGGACACTTATGCTGGCAGGGTCCAGACTCAGGTCGTCACAGAACTGCTGGATCCCATCGATGCCTATTTTGTTGTCATCATGAGGATCTGAGCGGAAGAGCACAACATTTTTCGAAATATATATCAACAGCTAAATAAAAAATTAAACCAATAGCATGTATGGTATCATTTGTCTCTCCACTCAGTCTAACTGACCACTGCAGTGGTGCTTCTCCCATACCTCTGTATCTGCTGTACAGCTGCTCAAGCTTCCTCTTGTCCAAGGCCCCCTTCAGATTCGAAGCATAGAGCTCTGGATTTTGGAAAAACTTGTCCGTGGCAACGTCTAGTTTCCAGTCATTTTGAGACAGGCAAGCCACTGCGGTCTTCTCGTTTGATTGTGTGAAAATCACAAACTGACGAACTTTATCCTTCTGAGAGGACTTCAGCTTGTTCTACATCAACACAATACACACAGCGCATAAATTCCACACAGACGTTGGAGAACGAGTACTATTACACACTTCTTTTCTCCGACGTAAGTAATTCACACGTTTGTCACGATTTGATAGCTAGAACATCAAAAGCTTGGGTCCGTGATTTTGCTTGTAACATTTTACACGACACATACAAATGGTAGGCTAGTTTTTCGCTTCACAAACATTGTTTTTTTTAAAGGAAAATACTAAAACTGATAGTGGTAACAAGACTGCTGCAATGTGTTGAATGGCAGTGAGCTGGAATCTTAGCATGAGGAAGTAAAACTAGAAACGAGAGCCTGCCCACTCTGGCACAAAGCTGCTGTTGCTTCAAAGTATGCTATTTTGTTTGTCAGTTGAAGACTAGCGAGCTTAGCACGCTAACTAAGCGAGTCAGTTAGCTCGCGGTGAGCTAGTTACCTAACGCTAACGAGAGGGTTGCGTTTGCATTCATTATTTGAGGCTAACCTTAGTCGGTTTTAATGATTTCAAAGCCACATTAACCACTCTATACTGACAGTTCTTAAGCATACAGACAAGCAGTTTCTTTCGCCTAGAAACAAGAATAGAAAGGGTCATTTCATACCATGTTTGTCCTGGCTTGACTCCCTCTCCTCCCATCCAGCTAGCTAAAGCGGGTTAAGCTTTCACATGTAACGTAAAGAGCCGTTTCCGGTGTACACATTTCTCTCCAAAAATAAAAGTGTAACGCAAACCGAGCAGTCAAGCATTTCCCCAAAGTGTAACACTATTACCTTCATTTTGACTTGTGGCAATATTGTGTTTCGTTATTGTGTGTCTATAAGTCGGGTTATCGTAACACCTTCTATAGTCTTGACACGTTTCCCATTATTTTTTAAGCAACATGTCGGAAGTGGCTGGAGAATAGATGAAAGTAAACTAATCTGCAGCCGGGTTGTCGCACGTATGTCTGGATGTTTACAGCGGCTCTCAAGCGATTTCAGAAGAAATGGAGGTCTTACAGGCACAGGTTTATGCCTTGGGTCGTGTTCAACCTGTCAAAAAATGAGCAGACCCTGCGGAAGGTGACGGAGCGCTCGGAAGACAAACTGATCCCGGATGAGCAGGTTTCACAGAGCCTGTTGAAACTCTTCAGGGTTCTGCTCAGGAGTCATGGGAGCGTCTGGGTGGCTCAGGCGCACCTTTTTCCACGGACTGCAAGTCAACAGGCACACTGTGAAGGACACGCAGTTAGTGGGGACGACGCTATGTTACAATCTATGGGCTTCTGCATTGACCGGAAGCCTAGTACTTTACCCTTTGCAGGAACTGGGGTTTTTGTCACCAAGGGGCTTGTCCCCAGAGGAGCCACTGTGGCCATGTACCCCGGCACGGTCTATCAACCCTATGAGCCTATTCTCCTTCAGTCCATCAGAAACCCTTTTGTATTCAGGTGTATTGATGGTGTCTTGATTGATGGGAACGACAAAGGCATCTCCAAAATGGTGTTCAGGTCATGCAGTGGCCGAGACAGAATGGGTCCTTACTTGACGAGTGACACCAGCTGGCTGACAGACAGTCCACAAAACCCGCTGGCCATCGGTCAGTATATCAACAACTGCTCCAACGATAGGCCTGCCAATGTGTGTTATCAGGAGTACGATGTGCCAGAGAGCTTCCCTATCGAGCTCCGCCAGTATCTCCCTAATGTCAACTACAGCCTGGACACACAGAGGCCCATACGGTGTGTTGTCCTGGTTTCTCTCAGAGATATTGCTGCTGGGGAGGAACTCTTCTCCAACTACTATACCATTGTGCATTAATCAAATTGATTTTTCACACTCCCACTGAAAACTGAACATACTTTTATTGTTTTCTAACTGTGTTCACTTTGCACTGTATAACTTTAATAAAGGCAACAGTTATCCAATTCTGCCTTTTTCAACTTGTGGAAGGGGAATCGTTACCAATGAGTAGGTTCAAATCATTAAAACAATTCAGGACATAAAGTTGCTCATATGAACTGGTTAAAACACTGAGTCAATTTCACTGTGAAGAAAAAGTTAGTGTTTGTGATACAGTGGTATTGCACATCCATAGGCAAAACAAACCACTTGTTTAGGCAATAGAAATACCCCAAAATATGCTTACTCATACTATCCGATTATTCAGATTCCTCCACAGATCAGTGTTCTTGCTGGACCAGAGATCAGATGCTCAGTTTCAACCATGGGTAAAAGCTCAAATGGGAGGCAATGACATGATGAGTTTTTAATGTGTGAAAATCGCTTTCAAGTTTGGTTAAAACAAGAAGACACACAGAAAAGGGGGCAATCAACATTTATGTCTATGGGGTCAAAATCCAATCAGCAGCAGCTCCGCCTAATATGTCAGTGATAAAGTTTAACAGAAAGAGTAGAGTCATCAGGTCCAGCATAAGGCAGTAAAAACTGAGAGGGGAAAAAAGAAAAAATGTTGAATACCATTTCTGAAAATTTTAATTAATGATGTCCATTACATCCCGCTCTGCAGTTTTTTTTTTTAGAGAAGCACACCCTGATGATCCCCACTAAAAACTACTTCCATCTGCAGGACAATTTTGTCAGTGCTGTCAAGTTTCATGAAAGAGAACATGGAAGATCTGTCACTTGACTTAAAAGTGCATTTGAATTTGAAAAGCGCAGATCAATTTTACCCTTTATAACCTTACTCTGGTATTACAACGTGATTTAAAACAGTATAAATCCGAACAGGGAAAACTATCACCCAGTGAAAAAAACGGACATATCCGCATCCCTTATTCCAAACGCTTCGGCAACAACGTAATTGAGATATGCACATATATGAAATAATTATATGATGTTCTTATGCTCAAAATCATATATATTTTTACTTTCATTTAACTCCACATCCATAGGCCTCGCCCGAGCCCCCCCAAAAATCCTGCACAACGTTGTCGGACCATTTTTTTGACCTGTCAGGGACACTGTAGTAGCCTATGCACCAACCAATACTGCAATATCCTTCCGCCGAAAAACCTAGGTAGAGAAAAGTTTAAGCTTTTATTAGTAAATAGAAGAGGTATTTTCATATTTAACCTTTTTCAAAAGGAATATTGGAATTCCTATAATATTGTTTTAAACTGAAACCTTTTTGTCAACTCAAGGCAGTATTACATTTATAAGCGAATATAGTCCGGCTGCATAAAGGCACTTGGCAACGCCATCAGCGATCTTTTCAGTCGCATGCTGAAGTTGTGAACGGATCATGTCTAGCGAGTCTGCTGATTACAACAGGTAAATTAGCATACTTTGGCATTTTCTCGCCATGTACTCGATATTTGGTTGTATTTAAACGCGTGACACCGTTCAGTAGACCACACAAAAGTGTATTAGCCATTATCTTGTTAGCTAGGCGCCCAAACTACAGTGGGGAGATGCGGTTGCTAGCGGTTAGCAATGCAGCTATGCCGCAAATTCAAATAACCGTTAGAACCTGTTTTGAATTTATATTTCAGTTTCATCATAACGAACGCGAAGCATACACGCGGTTATCGGTGTTTTATTTGGTAACATTAGGGTCCAATGTTTGATAGTTGTAACGAAAAACCCATGGGCCCACACAGGAACTCGGCCTAGTTATTTAGTAGAAGCCACCGCTGGTTTTACAGGCCCAATTATCCGACATATTGGCCAACCGCGAGGGAGGCAGACGCACCATGTTGTGAAACTATGTGGGTACACAAATGTTGAGCTTTATACAGTTACACCCATGTTGAGACTAGGTATATCGAGTGAGTGATACAGCCTTTTGAGGTTATGTAAGCGGAAATTTTGGGAGGGCAGGTAGTGGAGCCCGGTTCGTGCAATTTGACACGTGCGCCCGCTGAAGCTCCCGGCTGTGAAAGGGGATCCGCTGGGCGTAACCCCGGCCACCGTAGAGCCACGCCGTAGGCTTCTAGGAGCATTAACAGGCTAAATTCGCATTTTGCCTCGAAGCACGACTATATTTAAAATGGAACTAGCAAAAAACTTGGATAAAATACTCTCAGATTTAAGGTATGCAGTGCTATGCTAACGGCGCAGACTTTTCCCTTTTTCTGAACGGCAATTTCAGTTTAATGACAGTCGCAGAAAAGTGATTCATTCCGTTACTTAACAGTTCAAGAGATAGAGACCATGGGGGGCCAGATGGAATGGAGCCTGATGGTGTCATTGAGGTAAATGCAAGTTAAAATTCCATTACAATATGGATGTCTATATATAAAGGGCCTGTGATATTCGAGCAGTTTTTCCTCAAAGTTGTTGCTTATTTTTCTCTCTACAGAGCAACTGGAATGAGATTACGGACAACTTTGATGATATGAACCTGAAAGAGGCTCTTCTCAGAGGAATATACGCTTATGGTTTTGAGAAGCCATCTGCCATTCAGCAGAGGGCTATCATCCCTTGCATCAAAGGTACAGTAAATATATTTGGCAGTGAATTGTTTGATAGTCGAGTGACATGATGCTCAACCATCTTTCGGGACTTACCCTACAATGGGGATATCTTTAACTTTACTGATCACTCATCCTTGTTGAATTTCTTCAACAGGAACTATTCGATGTACCACATAGAATCATTTTTGTCTTGTCCTGGAAGTATAATGTTTTTTTAATTGTTTTTCTGCTCTTAGGCTATGATGTCATTGCCCAGGCTCAGTCAGGCACTGGCAAGACAGCCACGTTTGCCATCTCTATCTTGCAGCAACTGGACATTGAGCAGAAAGAGACTCAGGCTCTGGTTTTGGCTCCTACCAGAGAGCTGGCTCAGCAGGTATGCTGTTCTGAGGTCATGATAACCTCAACAGTGTCTCAGACCTAGGCAGCATACTGAGGACACTGTTCAGATACTAAGGTACCATCTTTTCCAATTTTGTTGAAAATTCTGAAATAGAGAGCACCCTGTTAAGATTGGTGCAGTCTCTATCCATGGCTGCATTGATCTAAGAGGTGATTTGACATTTCTGTTTGCTATTCATTTGTGGGAAAACTGAGTGATGTGATGGCATACCATCTTTCGGGACTGACTCATGAAATGGAGAGTTCCTTTTGCTTTACTGATCACTGCAACAGTTCTTCTACACACTTGAGTACGTGTCTTGTTTCTGCACCTGTACCTTATCCTGACCTGCTTCCACTTTCCCGCATCAGATCCAGAAGGTAATTCTGGCTCTTGGTGACTACATGGGGGCTACTTGCCACGCCTGCATTGGAGGCACCAATCTCCGTAATGAAATTCAGAAGCTTCAGGCTGAGGCCCCTCACATAGTGGTGGGCACGCCTGGCCGCGTGTATGACATGCTGAACAGGAGACATCTGTGTAAGTGGGCTTTTATTCCCGTTGAATGAATGATGAGAAGCGCGTAACCGAGTGCCTTTGAAATTCATTCCATTTTTTTCCTCTACAGCCCCCAAATGGATCAAAATGTTTGTTCTGGATGAAGCTGATGAGATGTTGAGCCGAGGGTTCAAGGATCAGATCTATGAGATCTTCCAGAAACTGAGCACAAACATTCAGGTGAGTGTCTATTCGGGGAAACGGATTCAACACGACACCCTTCAGCTCCTACAGAGCTCTGCTATAATTGTGTGATCCAGATTCTGTTTACCGCAATGATGCTAGCAGTGTGTTGCGCTGAAGGAGAGCATTGTGCACTGTGCTGACAATGAGACGCGGTCGAACCTCTTTCTTAATGTTCGTTGGCCTCTGTCTCGAGGTTTAGTGCTACATGTCTGACAACGTGGAACGTTTTTCGCGTAGAAAAAGCAGCTCCCACCTTTTATTTATTTTTTTTTTTTTTAAAAAAGCTTTGGCTAACCTGTGGACTCTTCTCCAGGTGGTGCTGCTGTCTGCCACCATGCCAGCCGACGTGTTGGAAGTGACTAAGAAGTTCATGCGAGAGCCCATTCGCATTTTGGTGAAGAAAGAGGAGCTTACCCTCGAGGGTATTAAGCAATTCTACATAAATGTGGAGAGAGAGGTTGGTTTGAACATAATTAACCGAAGCTCAGTTTGCGCTCCCTTCTCTTCAAAGCACCCTGCTAAAACTGCAGGAGCCGAGCCTTCCGGGTTCGGCTCGTGCGGCCGTGTAAGCACGGGTACACCAGGGAAGGAGATTAAGGCACAGTGTCGTAAATGAGACGAGGAGGGACCTCTTTCTTAATGTCCACTCTCCATGGTCTCAAGATCCTGTGTTACACGCGTTGCATAATTAGCTACAGGAACGCACTTAAAGCTCGGTCAGCGTTCGGTTCATAACGCACTTAAATGCCTTTTTTGTTCTCGTTTTCTGGACGTCTCCAGGAGTGGAAATTGGACACACTGTGTGACCTGTACGAGACCCTGACCATAACCCAGGCTGTCATCTTCCTCAACACCAGGAGAAAAGTGGACTGGTTGACGGAGAAGATGCACGCCAGGGACTTCACCGTCTCGGCTCTGGTAAGGCGTTCCCCCCCCCCGCCCGGCCCCCCCCCCCCTCCCCCAAGTCGCCATGAGCCCGTCCCAAACTGAAGTTCTTTCTCCGCCCCCCCACAGCACGGCGATATGGACCAGAAGGAGCGTGATGTCATTATGAGAGAGTTCAGGTCCGGCTCCAGCAGGGTGCTGATCACCACTGACCTTCTGGTGAGCGGCCGTCCCGTTGTTGTCCTTTTCCTCTCCACCCGAAATGTTTTCTGAACCTGCAACCGTCCTCAAATGACCGAGCAGACAAACTTTTGGGGAGATTAGCGCTCGTTCTCCACAATGGGTTCTTCTCGTGTGTGAACCTGTTACTTATACACGGGCAACATTCATGACTGGGTCTCATACTGCAGCAGCGGGGGAGAGCTGGATTCTGAATGTGTGTCTCTGCTGGTCGCAGGCCCGTGGGATTGACGTGCAGCAGGTTTCCCTGGTCATCAATTATGACCTTCCAACCAACCGTGAGAACTACATTCACAGGTGGGTGGAGCGGGTTTGTGTGGCTTTGTGTCTCTGGCGAGCTGGCGGGACTTGACGCTCCCTCTCGTCCGACAGAATTGGTCGCGGTGGCCGTTTTGGCCGAAAAGGAGTCGCTATCAACTTCGTCACTGAGGAGGACAAGAGGATTCTTCGGGACATCGAGACATTTTACAATACTACCGTGGAGGAGATGCCCATGAATGTGGCCGACCTGATTTGAGCCCCGAGAGTTTTCCTCTTCTCTTTTTTTTTGTTTTAAACGCAGTGATAGCGATCGTCCACTTGCATTGTGCTTATATTATTCGAGGGGGATTAAAAAAAAAAACTTCTCAATGCTAAACCTTGGATCAGATTTTTTTGGTGTGTGTTAAAAGCGAGGTGACTTCTATGGTGGTCCCTCTTGGACAGTTGTAGATTCTAACCTCGTCGGCTGGCCGGTTGGAGCTACAAAGCCATGGGGTCTGTAAACATTAAGGTCCTTATCAGGTATATCTTTCCATTGTCGATTAAGATGCGTGTATTCGATGTTCTCCACCATTTAGTAACTTACTTGTGGACTAAAAGGTATAAGTGCTGTATAAAGTCTGCAAATTATGTTATGCTAACATATGTGCGATGTCTTGTGGGCCTGCTTATTAGAGGCACTTGTCATGTTATATTGTAGATTCACTTGCTTTTTGTTTCTTTTGTGAATGTGTTTAATTTAAATGTACCATATGTTTTGGGGTTTTTCTTAAAGTCCCACTTGCTATATCAGAATCCCCACCGGTCGGCCATATTTTGCTGACATGGTTTTACCCTTAACAGAGTATATTGCCACCCCTCCTCCCCCGACCACTTTTCAGATTTCCTCCTCTCTCTCTCCAGAATTGTATGAATGTCTTAATAAACAGTAAAATTGCTGTAAGGAAACTCGAGGCGTCATGAAGTGATGTGCACGTTTGTTGAGCAGCTGGAGAAGAATGCGGATGCATGACGGAAAAGAAAGTTGTGGCACTATAGCTCCACCTGCTGGCGTGTCAACGGTTAAACAATTTTTTGTTTATAAACCACAGGAAAATAATTTTTACATATCTAAAATGTAAGTGAAGTGTTTTTAGTCTTGTTTTTTTTCTTTTCCAAAAGGGAAATTTGACTACATGTTTCGCATCTGTTTATTTTTTTTCCTCCCATAACATTTTATTCTTGACAGTTAAATCTAGTTGCAGTGGTTGGTCAAACCACAATTAAATTTGCACATGTATGAAAAGATTTTGTGCCCAATATGTGACACTGCTAGCTGTGTTCCACCAGCTACTGAGAGAGAAGAGAGGATGGCACCTTTCAAGTTTTCCTTTCCAAACAGGTTTTACAAGCTGACAATGCAAATGTAATCTTGGATGAATACGCAAGGGTGTGGCGGAGCTATGAAAAGGTGGTTTATACAGCTAACATGTTCGTCTTTCCCTTCTCAAAAGCCAATCCTCAATATCTGTTAATATTGAATATCGTATTTTGTATTTAGTTTCCTCGTGCCTACGTTTCCCACAATTCAGCACAAATCCCTCTGGACCTTTCTTTTTTTCAGATTATAAACCTGAATGGGAGTTAGGCCTCCTCAGACTTGAAAGGAAACCCCAACTTCTTAAAGGATTCTGTGTAACCTGGTTGCTTCACCGAGGATTATTAGAAAACCTTCTGTTCAACATCGCGAGCCCTTGTTTTTTTATTTTCCATAAAAATTTAATTTGACACACCCAGTCCTGCCGCTTACTGCCCCCGGCCTGCTGCAGGTGGGGAAACGGGGCCTTTTCAAGCCCCGTTCCATCACATTTATGCAGAAGTGTGTGATTTTTTAAAATTTTTATAATGACTAGCATTAACCACCAGCAGCATATATGGGACAGGTAGTTTTTTTTCTGTGTGAATTCTTGCTAACTTTCTTCCGTTGCAGCTGCAGGATGTGGTGCAATGGGACTTACACATCGTACGTAATTGTCACAATGAGAAACTGTCAAACTGAGATAGATTGATAGATTCTATTTAGACCCTAATGGTTTCTTTATTTCGAGAGATCGAAATCCTAATAATTTCCTAAACATGCATGCACCAATTTAAATGGGGACAGGTCTGAGGTGCTCACCTGACCAAATGGGAGGTTGGGTTGTCGTATCGGTCTGGAAAAACAATAAGATAAAAACACAATAGCGGAAGGATACTTAAAAACTAAATCCAAAAGATAAAAGAAGATAAAGTGCAGTATTATGATGGTAATGATATTATAACCACACAGTATATGGTAATAATTCTACAACATATATAGCATGTAATGTAACAATATAGAATATAATATAGAATAATGATAATATATACTATTGTATGAATACAAAATAAAGATTATATACATATAAATATGTGTGTGATATCACTTAGGGTAAATATTGACACATATCACATTTGATATGAATTGTATGGGTTAGAATCTAATTTTTCAGCCATTTATAGAGCTGTGCTTATGTTTTCCGCTGTATGTCTTCTTTATCTTTTAAGAGGCATGTCGTTCAGCACCAAAGGCTGAAATGTATCTGGAGCAGGTCCGTGTTGAGGCAGATTTGCCTCCCAAACACAGGCGACTCAACAGACGCTCGGTTGGCTAAAGACCTCAAGCTCTGCATAGAGTGGGATTTTTAAAACATTTTTTTCATTACAGGTTTGGCACATTTTCAAGTTTCGGTTTTGCTTTTTCCAGATTAAAAATGCAAAGCCAGTCTTTAGTGATGGGTAATGAGGTTAGAGCCAACCAGCAGGTTTCACACACTGACTTACAGGATTCCTGCGCTTCCTGTCTTTAACGAGGCCGTAACTTCCTTACGGCCTGTGCCCTCATATGAGGACGTCGCATTTCTGCCTCTCTTTACCATCATCCTCCTTTTTTCTTTCGACTTTGACATCTTGGCCTGATCAGACACTACTGTTTGAAATCTAAAGTAAAATGGTTCTATTCATTTTCAGCCAACCATGTTCTTATTGTGTAATTAAAATGTTATGAACAAGTCATTTGGACCATCAGAAAGTACCTGTACCGGGACAAAGTCTAGTTGTTAAATTTATTAAGTCCTACCAATGCCATTTATTTATATAAAAAAAGCAACAATGCACGCCAAATAAAAGCTCAGGTCTCGGATGTGTGCCGTTTTATCTTCTACTTTCTGCCGTGGTGATTCAGAGTGTCTTTTATCCTAACAGTTCTGGACCAACATTTTCAATAACTAAGCAATCAATCTGCTGCTGTTCTTTTCTGGTAAGTGTCACCCGAAGAAAAGGAAGCGTTCAAAACCCCCTTTTTTCCTGTTTTGTAGAAAAACGAGTCCTAGAGAAATGCCTTTGTAATCTTATTGGGTTGTTAAAAAATGCATACGCACACACAGAGAAGGGAAGGATAGAAAAGTCATGACATGGTATGAAATCAATTAAATTTAGAAATTTTGAGAAAAAATTAGACGGGGTCATATATGAGATTTATGATGTCAGTCATCCTGGAATAATCCAGATGATCGACAAAAACAAAAGTGTTCCAAGTTCAACCCTCGTACATGAAAAATAAAGTATTTCCATTTATTTCAAAATATCTTTTCAGTTTTTAGTCTGTTTTACTGGGACAAAGGTTTTGAACGAAGGAGGACCCTTTTTGGAAATCTTTTGAAAGCCTTTGAAAATCCCCAAGGGTTTGTGCTTCGTAGAAAGAAAAACATTCCTAGAGACAAATGCCTTTACACTCTTTTTTTGTGTAGTTAGAGAATGCCTGCGCACACACGGAAAAGGGAAGGATGTAAAAGTTGTGACATGGTATGAAATCAGTTCAGCTCATTTTAGGAGAAATTGATGTAAGGGCACACAGGATTGAGCATCCAACGTATAGTATAGTATAGTATAGTATAGTATAGTATAGTATAGTATAGTATAGTATAGTATAGTATAGTATAGTATAGTATAGTATAGTATCTATCTATCTATCTATCTATCTATCTATCTATCTATCTATCTATCTATCTATCTATCTATCTATCTATCTATCTATCTATCTAT
>JABUIW010000167.1:218395-265780 GCA_013363375.1 Menidia beryllina | reverse complement strand
ACGGTAAAAAAAGCAGGACTTTGTAGGCCGATTGTGAACTTGATACCGGGTTGCAGGGTGATGCAGCTGCACAAGCTGCACAAGGTGCATGTGGCCCAGACCTTGCTGCTTTGTTCAGCAGCAAGACGAGCCACAATGCAAACAACGGGGGTAAACTGAAACATGTAACCCGACCTTTTGTACACAACCCGCATCCCGGAGGGTTTTTCACACTTTCCCAGGTTCCAACTTACCGTGCTGGAGCGGTTTGGGGGGAGCCAATTTTTACGTGTGGCAAGCAGTTTGTTTGGCTTTTTTTTTGTTGCAGCCGTGCTCTGGAGCATCCCGGTTCTATTCCAGAGATGCTTCCACATCCCAACTTAAGGCCACCCGATGGAGTTTGGGGGCTTTGAGGTCATTTCACTTGTTGCTTTGTCAGCAACGTTCATTGTGACATTAAGTCCCCCGCTTAAAGTAAAAAAAAAAAGAGTGTTACTTGCCCTAAATTCTTTTAAATATACTTATTCTTCTTATTAAAGGGCAGACATTAGAAAAGAATCAGCCATCCAGGTGAGAGCTGAAAACTTCTGCTTTGAATCTGCAGAGCAATGCCAATGTTCAGAAAAAGGCAAGTTCTGACAGCCTGTGCATTCAGTATCAAATAACAGGGCCACCATTTCGGAATCGTCCCTGGTTTAGACTAATGAAACGAAAACCCTGCAGGGGTTTCAGTAAGCGCAAAAGACTGTGCACTACTTCCTATTGGACCAAACCTTCTGTTACTTCCTCTTCCAGTTTCACCACAGGTAAAAACTGAGAATCGGCCTTCTGTTTAGCTAAGTCCCTCTGGTTTCAAAAGAGCGTACAACTTCTTCTGTGTGAAAGACGAGACTTTAAATACACGTTAAGAAGAACAATGAGTCAGAAGTACATGAGTGTTTGTCACAGGCTTGTCAAACAGGATCCAGTCACCCAGAACTAAGCTGAAGTGTGTAACGACCCAAACGAGTTCAACGCTGACCGTGAAATGGCAAGATAGCCCGTTTCGATGAGAGATACTTGCTTGTTTTTATTTAAGCAAAATTGTACTTCAATCAATTCCAATCAGCCAAAGCCCCTAGGCAACGAACATAAACTATATGTTGATGAATTGTTTACATGAGAGCTGGAAAATGATTGCTATTCTTTTTCTATCTCATTTTGGAAAAAAGGAAGTCATGCAGCCCAAAATATAAAAAATAAAAATCAGTTTGGTTGCTTTGATGCGTTGTTGAGCTCGTTGAATAAAGCCTGGTAACGGCTTGTTATCGCGTTAGCCTCGCTAGCTTTCGTCACCAACAACCGCCACGACTCAGGCAATATTATCAAATATCATCAAACTGAAAAATTCAGCTTTCCTCTTATATCATATACTAACAGCTAACGTTACCATTTCAAGCCTTACCTAGGCCTTGTTTCTCCCGAGGCGGCCGAAGCCGACAATTGTCGTTCAGACCGCTTCTCCCGCCGCTATTTTGGATCAAAAGACCGACGTTCTGATTGGTTGTGCGCTCAGCTCTTGCTTATTGCGCATGCGTATACACACAAACTCGCAGGTGGATTATGGTTGTGTTATACTTAGTTCCAATGTTTAGAATGATTTACCATCATTAACTTCTAAATGGAAACCATTTGAAAGATGGCAAACAATTGAAAAGTAAATAAAAAAGATTAATCGCACCCCTTAAGGGCTCTGAAAAGTGAAGATAGAGCGTGGCCTCAAAACAGGTTAATTTGGGGTCGAATTCAAGTTGAGAGATGTGAGGGTCCCATCTATCACACAAGAAGTTATTTTTGGGGAAGGGGTAAAAAAGTTTCCACTCAGAGGCAGCTCACAAAAGCTACTCTAAAAAAAACCCATAAAAAAGTCTATTTCACTTCAGGAGCTGCAGGAAATTACATCTTTTGTCCTGCACAGACTTTGTTATTTGTACTCTAAACTAACAGCTATGATAATTGAAAATAAGTTTTGAAGGTAAAAAAAAAAGTACCCCCTCTATGACTTTCTAAGTTAGCGTCACAGCCTATCATGCTTACGTTTAAAAAATCCTATGATTCAGTGGATGCACTCAGCAGGACCTGACTGTGACTTCCTGACAGAGAATTTTTTTCTAATCAGGTCACTGCGTATTTTTAGACATCCATCTACTCCCACAGTCAGCTCCAAAACTCTCGGGTGAGATTCTGGTCAGGCCGCTTTATTAGAGGAGATCTGAGGACTCGAGTCCGGCTTGATTGTGTCTTTACGCGCTGGATGGAGACCAAATGCAGCTGAAACATGACCTGAAGAGTGGAACGTTTGTCTAGCTTATGGCTGTATGTTAGAACATAAGCAGTCAGTAAGCTTTACCATTTTTTTTTTCGCGTGTCAAAGTCTATAAAATGACTCATGTTAGGGGGTGGGTAACAGTGACCTGAGGTATGGAATACTTTGCAGAAGTTAATCTGAGAAAAATGTTAGCTGAATGAATTCCCACTTTTTGAACTACTGTAATGTGATTTCCAGTTAAAGTATTTTCAGATGTTCGTTTTTCAGTTACCTTTTGAAGTTGATTCAATCATATGTATTCATTGTTCCCCCAAATTAGCTGTTCTGTAGATAAATCAAAAGTAAAAGAGATAATTTTTGAAAAAAAAAAAGTAAGCCTGTTTTTTGTTAATTCACGTTAACAAATTCATTCACATCAAGACAAATGTTTCGGATCTGGTTGGGTCCTGTCTGAAGTTTCACAGAATCATCCTAAATCATCCTTTGTAGTTTAGTTTTAGGTTAATGGATTCCATTCTGTTATCCCGGGGACTGTAGATGAAGTCTTTAACCCGCTATATTTTCATGATCTATTTCTGACTGAAGGTAAGCATTCATGAAATTATGTTAACTAAGTTCCTGGTTGATGTTTTATGCGTTCTTCAGAAATCGGCTGCCGGTTACCATGCATCTAAATGGAAAACATTCAGTTCACCACTACCCACAAGCACCCTATTTTATTTTTATTCTTTACCACATGTCAACCACAGCTTCAGTGCAACATGTAGTATCATTTCACCGTGCACTCTTATGTATCCAGGCCAACTGTGTGTTTTGAGTGTTGCTGAGTAATTATAGTCACTACTTTTACAATAAGGACAGGCACTCTGGAGTTCTATGTCATGCTGCACAACTTCACGTAACTCAATATAAGCATCTTGTGACATCTATGTCTTATTGCTTACTTATGAAGACATGTATTGTTTTTTTTTTCATGAACCTCCTTCCGACAGTAGAAGACAACATATTAGCCCAATAGCTTGTAAATGCAGTTCACTCATACATTCTTCTAATACATCTGCTAAAACCCCCTTTTTTGCAAAGTTTTGCAAGGATATCATAATGTTCTAAAGACTCGTCCTGAGCATTATCTACAGCCCCATCAATCTGGCATCTGGAGGACACATTGAGCCTTAAGTTGAAAGCACTTGATTACATAGCTGGCCAAACATCTCAGACCAATCCGTATATCAATAGTCAAACCTCAAGCATAACGCAGATACATCGGATCTGGATGACTCAGAATTTCCTTTCTCTAGATTTAGACCAAACGGATTTGCTGTTAAGGTGGCACAGTGGTGTGGTGGTATATAAAGTGATTTACCAGGAAGTGACTAAGAGAAATTAGTGACAAGTTTGTAGTTTGAACTTTCCTGTAAGATGACTGAACGCAGACTATGATGACTAAAAACAAAACGAAACAAAAAACCCAAAACAAAAAAAAAAAAGGTCAGCCTTAATGGTTTACTCCACTATTTAGCCCAAAATGAAAATGGCTTCGGGTGGTGCGGTGCTTAGCACCATGGCCTCACATCAAGATGGTTCTGGGTTTGAGTCCCCGGGGGAACCGAGACCTCTCTGCGGCTTCCTCCCACCGTCCAAAAACCTGCATGTTAGATTGATTAGACATTCCAAATTGCCCTCAGGAGTGAATATGAGTGTGTTTGTGTGGTTGTTGGTGCTTGTGTGTCTCTGTGTGCCCTGCGATGGACTGGCGGACTGTCCAGGGTGTAGCCCGCCTCACGCCCATTGACTACTAGGATAGGCTCCAGTTCCGCCCCTGAATAAGCAGTTCACACATTGATGGAGCCTTGAGTCATTCTGTTACCTAAACTACAAGGCTGATGCTGGGTGTGAAGAACGGTAAACTCTGGTTGAGTCACGCCTCTACCACAGGTCGCACCAGCTCCTACGGTCTTGTTTGTTCACAACCTCGTGGGGAAGTACAGCAGGTTCATCTCCCCCATCTTTGAAAAACCTCTTTCAGTTGATCACAGTCACACAAAAAGCAGGACACCTCTAAGGTGTCATGTTTGTCTGACTTTCGTCTCACTTTCATGCGAGTGTTGGTTGATTTTTAAAGCTGCTAACTTCTGAAAAAAACTAAGTGGGGAGCCATCTCTGAGAAAACGTCTCACCTCATGACTGCATGCTTTTGATTACCATTCTCATTGACTCAATTTTACTTTTGTTATTTATTTTCTATACCACTTTTATTCTGTCAAAGAAGGAGCATATCCCAGACCTCACTGAGTTAGGTTGCACTCTGGGTAGGTTGCCGGTCCATTTTACAGAGCCACGCAGAGACATGCACGACACTCTGGCCCTCTTGCTGTGAGGCTGACCGCAACACTACCATGCCTTACAACAAATATGGGTGTGTTTACATAATAGCCCAAATTGTGACTACCATGATATAACCTGGCCTGCAGGTGTAGGCGTATTTGACCTGTTAAGCACAGCAAATCATCCAGTTTTCATCAATTTTTTCTTTTTTTCTTTTAACAGCCGCAAAAGATATCTGAATCAGACAAATTCCAATATCTCATAGGTTGTGTTTGACATCTGTCCTTGTTAATACGGGTTAAAGCTCACTTCAAGATATCTTAAGTGCTTTATTGCCCCAGATTACAGCTTTATCTGTTAGCTCCATCTCATACGTGAGCAGCTGTTTAGCAAGCCCTTTCACAAAAAACACAGCGCGAATGCAAACACAATTAGAAAAACACAGATATTATCAAAATAGATTTTATTCTAGACCTTGAGATCTGAGTGATATTACAACAGTCCGATCAGGAGGGCTGCAGACTGCAACCGTGTGAGTGGCCGAGTACAGAAGGTCAGGGAAGAAAAAAAAAAGAAAAAAAAAAGACACAAAGACCTGAAAATTGGTATTTACATTTTCTGTTTTAGTACGCCAAACAATTAAAATTCATCCTATAATTTTTGTTCATTTTGAGTATGTAGCTACAAATAAATCAATATTACAAAAGTTCTGATAAGTACAAAACCTTTGAGGGCTCTCCAACATAGCAAAGATAGAGTTACTGTTAGTACTTTGGGTGGGCGCAACAGCGGGAGAAAAAAACCAAACCGAAACAAAACCGCTAAAGCATTTGACTGCAGTGTAAGAGCCTCATAACCTAAACAGAAAGCATTTGAAAATACTATTCTGCTGTCATAGACTTCATCTAAGGGGGAGAGATAAGCAAAGTCAGAAAAAAAAGAATCCTTTGCTCTGAAATCTGTGTGGCGTTGAGTGCAAGCTGATGTTTAAATCCAGCAAATAACTCATAGGAATGATGATTATGGCAAGGACGATTAACAAAGAGGAGCGTCGGGGGATTGGAGGGTGTTTGTACTCCAATTAATGGGGGCTGCATCTCATAGATGCGGCATTTAAAAACTAAGAAAAAAAAGGCTTAGAAGTCATCAGATGGTGTTGAGGAAACAAGATTGGATCTACAATGTGTTTGTTTTGCCCCCATAACTGAAGTCTCCTTTGTGTGACAGTCATACAGATGCTTGTATGCCCACTAAACTGCACAGTTTATGAATTTCTGAGAAATCTAGAAAGCCCTCCGCCCTTCGATTTTTAATCTAAAGTGCAGGGGCAAAACAAAAAAATATAAAATAAAAATGTTTTTTTATATTCCGCTATGACAGTATGAAGATATTTTATAAAAGTATTCCAAATATTAATGGACATCAACATTGTCAACTGTTCAAAACGTTTCTTTAAAACCTGCTTTTCGCACAGGGGTGGCGTATAAAAAAAAAAGAAAAAAAAAAAAACACCCTGTGATATTCCTCTGTATACATCTACATACATGTTTATATGTTCTATTCCGCAGAACCTGTGTTACAGTTTAATGCTGCCAGTCCGCTTTCACAAGCAAAGAGTCGCCTCTAAATGGACATTCTAAAAATCAGTGTGGGCCTGAAAATGACCCATTTCCTGTACCTGTGTCTTAATACAGGGCGTCTGCCTTACAGATAAACCCACAAAGGAGTTATCTGTGAGGCATTCCTAAGTAAACAGTATCAGGGACTGTACTATGCGCATAGGCCAGTCTGGGATAGTTTTTTTTTTTTTTAACTGCTCGACTCCAGAACTGCCATCTTGGTCAAAAAGTGAGATCTCTCGAGTGAAACTCCGAATACCTCTGACAGGACAGGGGACGTGATCAGAGGAGCTAGGTTGGATTATCTTTCAGCCAGTTTTTGTAGGCTGCACGTGGATGGCTCAGATCACCGCTTCGGTGCATGAACGCTTTGTGGCTTTTTCTGAGGGTCACATGAAAGGAGCACAGATCACCCTTTGGATAACTGATGTCTCCTTTGTGTGAAAGCTGGGACAAACTGTTCATATATTTAAAAAAAGAAAAAAAGAGTTATCACAAATTCACTTCAGTTGAATCTCCCAATGAATAGCTCTTGACATCCATTTAAAAACAAACATTTACTTATGCCGTCCCCTCAACATTCAACAAAATAAATGCTGACATGTGCAATATGCACACAACAACAGTGAACCCTAAAAAAACAAAACAAAGGTACAGTTCTTGTATGAAGGTTTAAAACGAGAAGAATCCTGGTGTTTTGGTTTGGATGCGATGGGCTGGTGTGATCTCTCCCCCTCCTGCAGGTATGTGGAACAAACAGGCCTGATGTTTAGGTCTGATAGATGGTCCTTGTTTGGACGTGGTGATTATGATGGTGGTGAAGGGAGCGTCCCAGGTGGTGTGTGATGAAGGGGGGCCGCGGGCGTTGAAGGGACTACAGCAGTGTGGTGACAGGCGGGAACAGTCATTTGGCTATGTACACATTCGTAGTCGGTCCATGGCATCCCCACGTGAGTCATTTCCTCAGGTCTAGAACACAAACCTGCAAAGCAGGAAGTCAAGAGTGAGACGATTTGCACCTGCGGACATTTTTCCGAAAAGATATTTGAATAGCATGGAAAAAGCTGTTTCATTTCCATAATTCCATAATGAGTCGATTGATCATAGATCCAGGGGCCCACGATTTAAAACTATTTAAAGTATTCATTTGTTTACTGTTACACAATCTTAATAAACCCAGGAAACAAACGGTAATTTCTTCACCATTTCCTCCGTTTGTGATTGGGGAAATTGCCCTTAGGTGTGAATGAGAGTGTGAGTGGTTGTTTGTCCTTGTATGTCCTGTGTGTGGCCCTGCGATGGACTGGCGGACTGTCCAGGGTGTACCCTGCCTCTCGCCCGTTGACCACTGGGATAGGCTCCAGTTCCCCCCGCGACCCCATCAGGGAATAAGCGGCATTGATAATGGATGGATGGATGGATGGATTTCCTCCGTTTGTGGTAAATAGTTACAACTTCAGCACCTTACTGGACTGAGGTTCAATCGGGGCTGAGTAGGACAGCAGACTGCTGGGCACTTATTGGTCAGGGAGTCTAATGATCAGACAGTCACTCCGTCACATAAACCCCGCCCGTTTTAAGTGTGGCGAGAACAAACATCCGATTTATATATTTCTGTGATCATAAATGTTGTAAATGCCCAATGCACAAACAGACATCGAGGATCAGTCGGTGTATGGTTTCCCTCATTGTTGTCTCGTGCTTGTGTCACATACAAAATGACGCTGAAGCCATCATTTGTAATGGAAATCCACTTAGACCGTGGAGATCTGAGCCGGAGCTTGGCCGTGTAGGGCTCGGTAGGTACTAATGAAAAAGCAGATCTGTTGTTTTGGTTTTAAGGAGTAGGGGGGGGAAGCAAAAGTAATCTATAGTCATCACACCACATGTATTGGGAATTGCTGGGCTTCTGTAAATAACGTCAAAGTAGGGTCTGACTTGCTCTGTTTGGAAAGTGTGAGATAACTGTTTTTATGTGGCGCTATATAAATAAAATTGAATTGAATGTACATTCTGAAAGTGACCAACACTTGTAAGCTGCAGACATCTTGAAAGGATAAGGATAAGGTGTACGGTAATTTAATTTTTTAGACAGTTTGGGAAAGTGAAGTGTTAAAAAAAGCAAAAGCCGGGCGTTAAAAAAAAAAGGAACAAAAAAAAAAACTTCTCAGTTTCCTCTTTACTGGAAAACCATGTCAGATAACACTGACTCGCACGTAAGCAACGGTCAAGAGCAGTCATTTTTCTTTTTTCTCCTCCATTGCCTGCCGCCTCTTTAATCAATGGAAAAAACAGATGTAATTAAACTGATTTGACAACTGGGGGTGGACACAAAATGGCATCCACCATCTCCTGATCAGTCCCCTTTAAATTCACGTCCACATGGATATGTATCATGACTTTGACTGACAGTTATGGTTTAACTTGTGTTAAATAATGCTATTAGATTAAAAAAAAAAAGTGTTTAATCAAAATTAATTAATTACAAAGGCTATATTTATCTTTTTAACAGAGTCAGAAAACTAAGGAATACACAATCCCATTATGATTGTTGCAGAAATGTTAGAAACTGTGGGTCTTATGACCTGCAGGATCTAACAAAACAGCTCTTGTTGTAGTTGAGTTTGCGTGCATTGGGAATGAAGCCAGGCTGTAGCCAACCATGGCCCTGAAGTATATAAAAAGCACAGGAATATCAGAGGAAGACGCATGCAGGTGCATGCTCATTACAGAGCTGTGGGAGTGGGGGCAAAGAAAGCCCGGACATCGCAGACCTATTTAATGGCATTTAGAACAACATCTGACAAAAAAAGCCATTTTGTTAAGAATGAGTAATTACTGGGATTAAACCCAGCTGCTCCTCTCAAAGAAAATCCAAATTTTATATGTAGGAATTATTAGGAAATGGTGTGTCTGCTGTGATAAAATGAGATAAATCCCACGATGTTGGAGAGTCAGAAATTGCAGAATTAGATCATTTTGTGTGCTTGTTCATGTTAGAGCCGCCTGCCGTTGGACTGCATTTACAGAAGTAATTATGGATGCTACAGATGTCTGGGGGTGTGTATCCGTTCTGGCTTCGTCAATTTCTCCTCTTGGAGGTCAGATGAAATGACACGTGGCAGTTTAGAAAAAGCGCCACACGTTTCTGATTTAGGACCACCTACAGAGGTCCGGCAGAACTCACCGATCCGTCTGACGCGCTAGCTCCTACTTTGTCCCCTGTGGCATTCCAGCACACCTCGAAGATCCCCCCCGTCCCTCTGTAGCTGTGGACTAAAGCACCCGTCTGGAAACAAACACACAAACACACAGTTAAGAGTGACCACCAATAGGATCATTATGCACGTTTCTGTCCAAAACGGTGCCTGGTCCCACCTGAGTGTTCCAGATGTGGACACACTTGTCGAAGGAGCCGCTGGCCAGGTGCCGGCCGTCGGGGCTGAAGGCCACGCTGTAGACGGGCTCCTGGTGGCGGGTCAGCGTGTGGATGCACACGCCCCGCTCCACGTCCCACAGACGCACGGTGGAATCAAACGACGCGCTGCGGAGGGAACAGGAGGGCGAGTCAGAAAGGCGTGGAAGTTAAATGGGTGAGATCTTGTCGATAGGGATCCGCGTCATCGGTGCGTCTCATGGACGTGGCTCTTTTATTGTTTTCATTCTGCCCTCGAAGAATACACATAGAATAACCGGCTCTCGAGCAGATAATGTGGACAAAAGCCTTAAGTAATCGGAACAGAAGGTCAATAAACACTCCCTCTGAGACGCCCATCTCAGAAAGCTACTGCTTGCGTAACCCGAGCCAAGTGAAACGCGAGCGCTCCCGTTCTGTTGACAGAGGCTTCAGGAAGCCTTTGGCAGCTAATTAACGTGGGAGGACGATGGGACTCATTCATCCTCCCATCACTTTCACATGGTGTGTGCAGCCGGGTGTGACGGAGCTCAGTCGGCAGACTGACGGTATCCAGAGCAACAGTTTCAGGGTGAAAATCAGAAGAGGAAATCAGATACTACTGCTTTTATCTAGCCACTTTTTTATTTTCTTTCTATATATCCACTGAAGGTTCCTTATGATCCATCATGGCTCTTCCATTCTGCTTTGACCAGGTTTGCCTCTATCCTCCAGTTTGAGAGAACATGTTCTCTCCCAGTGCAAATAAACAACAAACAGATAAAAGCAAATGCTCTCATTCCCAGATTATAGTCTTTTTTTGGCCTTGTCTTTTTAATTTAATGTACACTTAAAATTCTATAGATTTTGTTTAGTAGTTGCGGAGGCTGTTTTCTAAAAATGTTAAATCCTTTTCCCTGAGTATAAGAACCTTCTGTAGCTGAGGTCAATAAGTGAAACATGAAATAAGATCAAGCACCCTCTTGCCCCAAAAGGTGCCAGACAAAATGGTGTTTGACTGCAATTTCTGAAAGGAGCATTTAGCAGCAGCAGGGCACTGCAAATAAACTCCAGGATGTGTCAACAATATTTCTCCTCAAGGAAATCTGGGATGTCAATCTGGAGAATGCCGAGTGCACCGTCACCCTTTGCACAATGCCTTTACATTTCTGGATGTACTGCGTTAGTTGACACACCACTAAACATATCACACATAAACACTAACTGTTTGAACTTAGCCTGGCTCCTGTTGGAACGTCATCAGGCTCTCTGCACACAGTGCTAGATGCCTATCGTAGCCTGGCTGCAATGCAGAGCACCGCTGTTGTGTTTTCACTGCCACCTAGGGGTAGGAGTGACGCCGTACCATAAAAACAACAACAAAGCAGGGCTTTCACTTGGCTGCTTATGCTAGGAGAAGGCTGCTAACATTGATGCTCCAAGAACTTGAGCAGCTGACCAAACTTGGGAGTCTACTGAAAAAAAAAAATGTCCGGAGAACCTTGTTGATTCATAACTGTTTAGTCAGGTTGCTGAGCTCTGCTCATCACCCAAACGCACAACAAAGCTGAAAAAGAGAAAAAAACAACCTAATACAATCATTTCATGCCATTTGCTCAGCTTCTTCGTCTAGAAATTGAAATCTTAGGCAAGTCAGATGGCTCTGCATTTCCACACCTCGTGGTACTGTGCATAATATTTGTCAGCTATAAATACAAAGCTGCCTTGTATGCCTGGGGAAGGAGAAAGAAGGAGGGTTTTCTTGCCTGGCCAGCATGAGGTTGGCACTGGGATTGTTGGTCCCGGGGCCTGTGGGGCTCCACTTGATAGTGTAGATTTCTTTACTGTGGGCCTGAAGGTCATGGACGCACGAGTCCTGCTTCATACTCCAGATCTGTCATGGAAAGATACAGAATAAAGAAAATAAGCAAAGGAGAAAAGAAAAAAGAAAAAACTGTAGCTCCGTCTCATAACACGGTGTTCACAATGTCAACCATGACAACCAAAACAACATCAGCTCGTTTTGTGAACTCACCTTTAGAGTCATGTCATCGGAGCAGGAGGCCAGCAAGCTCCCGGTGGGATCCCACTTGATGGCGTTCACCTCGTTCTACAAGGAGCGGGATGAAAATAGCTGAGTCAGAAATGCTTATACACAGAATTCTGATTTCCACCTCAAAGCCAAAGCTATGAGGCATCTTTGACTCAGTGCAGAGTGCGTGTTTGTGACAGGACAGGAGCATATCGGGGAGGGCTGTTTTACCGTGTGTCCCTGGAAGGTCTTGACGGGTCGGTCCTGACCCAGCTTACACACATGGATGCACATGTCGGTGCTGCAGGAGGCGAAGGTGTTGTTGCTCTGCCAGTCTACATCCAGAGCAGGTGCTGAGGGGGGAGGGGGGGCAGACACACGGCTCAGAGCTGCTGCAGGAGCGACAAATCAAGCCAAAACCTGTTCGCCTAGTTTTCGTTGTTGCCACGCTGGGATTGTAATATGATCGGTGCCAGCAATCTAAGTTTGACTAGGTGTTTTTAGAAGGCATCATTTAAGGCAGCAGGCTGACAGAGCAGTAATTCTTCACAACAACTCGACTCGTTGACATACAGAAGCTAAATGTATTATGAGTAGGGTCAGTTCAGCAAAAGGTAACATTCTTCCTAAAACAGACACTAGTATGAATAACCGTGTGGAACAAAGAAGCTGACTCGTCACTCACCCGAATGGAATGGAAACTGTTGCTTGGCTTCTCCTGTGTGCGCATCCCAGATGATAGTCGTCTGTGTGAAGAAAGTTTTTTATCATTGAAAGCTGCCGTTCAACAGAAATTGAGCCGAAAAGGTCAACGTCCCTGCATTTTATTCTGTTGTAGAACTGCTGGAGTTTTAGGGATCTTCCTCTCAGGACCAACAAAAGGCCAGACCATTTGCCCTCTACCACCGTGCTTTAACAATGGCCTGTTACAGGCTGTCACAGGCTGATAAAGCCATGTTTGGTTCCGTGCGGCTGTCCATTCTGAACAAACATTTCCACTTTGGCCTGGTTCATTCACAGGACATTGTCCCAGAAAGTCTTCTGGAAATACTTGTGCGTACTCATTCCTTTTTATTTTTTTGTTCAGTGTTTTTCCAACTGTCCTGGACAGTGTAAGCCTTTCAGGATGAAAAAAAGAAAGCAAAAAAAGGAAAAGAAAAGAAAAAAAAAACCCACCTGGGTTGTGCCAAAAGTATTTTTTTAAATCTTATTTCCTGCCGGACAACACACTGATGTGACGCAGAGATAAGAGGGGACGCAAACCTCTGACTCTCATAACCTGCTACACCTGCTTCATATCATATTGATAATCGCAGTTCAAGAACTAGGACTAGATGGTCAAGCCCGATGTTTTGGAAAGAAGTACACTTGCTGAATTCTTCATAGGAATTCAGGAACTTGAACTTCCGTGAGGATCGAATGTAACATTTGGTTTCCAAATGACCTGTGGACTGAGCCCTGTTGAAATGTCATGGGATGTCAGAGCACTGAAATCCCACATCCTGCTCTGGGATGAATCACCTGGCTGTCCAAAACTAAAAAGGACAATGTCATGGAATATACAAATGATATTCGCAGTAGACCGAGGGAAAACGTCTGCCTACGGTGTAAAAAACAAAACAAAAAAACATCAAGGACTACACTGTCTGATGAACCATTTCCCTTCTGGATCAGTGGGTTTTAATAACTTTTATGAATAAATTGTCATACAACAGGCATGCATCATTTACTCCTTAGAGTTAATATAAACACTTCTGTAAACACAACTTTGGAAAGAATAAGATTTTTGCTTTTTTGTTATCTTTTGGTTGTGATTGTGATCTGATTTCAAAGCATTCAAAGAAATAAATAAAGTGTGTCGAGTGGGAATGTATTATTATAGTAATAATTTTGAATAAGGAATTGTTTCAAATAGAATACTCTTAGAGAAAAAGTGCACAGTTACTATCATGACAATATCAGGTAAGATAAGGGTAGGACTGTAATAGAATGAGCTGAATTTGAATTTGCTTGAACAGGGCTGTGACTGAAGCGCTTTGAGATGTCATAGCTGTGATTTGGCGCTACACATCCTGTCATTCCGACTCTCATTTCCCGTCTTGGTTTCATCCAAATCAGTAAGGATTGGCTGAATTTTCCACACTCTGCTTTCGTATTTTCGCTTAGCTTCTGTTCAACACAACTAATAAAAGAAGGTGCTGTGTTTTTACGTGGCTGCGGGTGTTGTTAAACATCCGCACACTGGGTGGCAATGTTGCCCCACTCGGAACGGCCGTCTTTGTTACATCAGGAAGGCAGTGTGTGCCGTTTGACAGGTAAAAAATGATAAAAAGAGTCTGATATTCAAACACACTGAGGGTGGCACACAGATTTGACTGTGAGCTCACGGATGACATATCTACACAGTAAGCTCTCTCCCTTTCTTCAATGGATTTATCTTAAAAGAATGCAAATTTGGTGGGAGAATGCAGTCTTTACAGTTATCAGTCTAAATGTTTTTGAATAGCCAAGTAGAAAAGAAAAAAAAAAAGACAGTGGAAAAGAAAATAAGCAGTGACCCAGTATCCCTTACCTTGTCTACACCAGCACTGAGGATAAAGTTTCCTTTCTTATTCCATTTGAGTGCAAATATGGGGCCTTTATGCTGGCCCAAAGTACTAGCCAGATTACCTAAAAACAGAAAGATGGAATGCCTCTTACAAAAAGTCTGCATGCTTCTTCTGACAAAAGTTATAATGAAATGCAGGAAGGGAGAGTTACCGTCTTTTGTCCAGATTCTGGCAAAGCCATCATAGGAGCCTGTTGCCAACAATGTGCCCTCACTCTGGAAGAAAAAGCACAATGGCTCCTGTTAGATTCAGTTGGCTTAGTTTTCATCTAATTTCATAAAGTCACTCTTGTTTTACTTATGAGATTAACATGGTGGGGGATGGAATGTTTGTCCTTATTTGATCTTCTGCTTTGAGTTTTTTCAGGGAAAATGTGAGTTTGCAGCTCAGCAGCAGAAAAAGGCGCTTTCCTTCTCCATTTTGTCATTAGCAGAAAGAATGAGAGGGAAAAAAGGCCGTTCTTCTGTGCATGGACGCCAAAAAACACCATCAAAAAGGTACAACTCACATTCCAGTCTAGTGAGGTGACGTCTTTGTTGCTGGGTACGTCCTGGCCCCCCTCTCGTATGCAGTGCCTCAGAACCAGCTGCGTGGACCCGCTGGTGCTGTTCTCACTCAGGTTCCAGATCCGCGCCGTCGAGTCCCCCGACCTGCCGGAGCCGGGAAAAAGACAAGCCGGCATTAGGCACGGTGCCGTGGATGGACCTCCAAGATCATTGACTGAGAATGTTAGAAAACTGACCATCATAGCTCCTGAGCTGGGCTGGGGTTTAAAGGCATTCTATCGACCCTGAACCCAAATCATCAAATCCAAAACCTTTTTAAATCCCTACCAAACTTTTTTTCACATGATCTGTTGAAGAAAAAGGAGAGGGACATTTTACAAGCACAAAAGTCAATGACGCTGACCTGGGGTGTGTGGGGGCTTGCCATCTTTTGCAGACCCTAAAGAACTACACGACAGCGCCAGATAAAACGGCGTCTCTCCTTTTTAAATTTGCTCTGTCCCTATGTGGGAGCAGGTGTCTCATTTTTGTGATAAGTGAGCACTCACCTCTACAGTAAGGCCACTTTCAGGAATGAAAAAGTAACCGCTTAACCTCACCAGCTTATCAACATTTGATCACTTAATCGACTTAGCCAAAAGGGATTACCTCTTATTTCTTAAAAAGAAATAAAAAGTGGGGTTCTATGAACCTCTTTGTCTGTGTTTTACCTGAAGTCGATGACCATCGGAGGATGCTTTGTTTAGAATTGCTAAAACTCAATAAAAAGGGAACTCGGAGTGATTTCCGACATTGTAAAGCAAAGTAAGGCTAAAAGAAGAAATATCCGTGTCCTTGGCAGTATCGGGGAAAAAAAGCAATATGTGGCAACGTGCTCGCCACCATCTGACACTGAGCGGGAAAAACGCAGCATTTGTGCAAAGTGAAAGACATAAGGTTATTTTAAATAGATTGTGAACAATTGCCCCCCTTTACAGAGGTATTTGTTTAGCTACCCTTCAGAAAACCTCTAAGCATGTGCCAACTGTGACAAAAAAAAAGGAATACACCTAAACCAGAAGTGAAACGATCACACACACTAAAGCACAAATCATATTCCCTCTTTTCTGTTTGTGTCTTTGTTCTCTTATCGTGTTTGTTCAATGATTTCCAGCATAATAATCTTGTCCATTCTGCCTGTTAGCTCAGGAATGTTGGAATTCTCCTTGACTCATGTTGCAAACACAGAAATGAGTGACTGCCTTCATGCATGACAACATCATGCTAGCCAATTCACACTTGGTTTGACATTAAGAACCTGTGCAACTTTAAGCCCATTTTATCTAAACACAAGCAAAGTGAGCGCGGGTAGCTTGACTCCATCACCAAGGAGCTGAGCAGAATCAGACAGTATTCTGTCTGGTTTTCTTTAAAAAACAAATAACAGCTAATTAAGATTTGAAAGGTCAAAAAGTGCTGCAAAATGCCACAAACACAACTGTGAACTGATTTGTTAAATTTATCTGCAGGGTTACAGGTTACAGTAATGGCTGTTCAGGACTCCTGTAGATGCATTTCCATCAGCAAGGTAGTAGGATATATGATGGAATAAAAGAATGCAACATCAAGAATTTATCTAACAAAGTTTAAGAGGGATGCCGAGGGATCGTGAAAGTGAAAAAAAAAAAAAAAACCCAAACACATCTGATTGACAATTTAAACTGGTGTTCCTTTTTCTTACAATAACGCTTTTTGTCAAATTAGATAGGCTCAGCACGAGTCAGAGAATCTGGTAAAAGAAATAACTGTGTAATTTCTATGATAATCTTAGGTAAAGACATGCATTCTTACCCACTTACTGGATTAGAGAGAACTAAGTACGACTGAGGGCAGCCATTTAAAGGGCATGTGAAAGACCCATAACAATGTAATGACAGGGAGACAGATTAAATCACTAAAAAAAGCATTTTGTGGACGTGCCCGTCCACCCTGAAGCGTTTTCCACAAACTGTGAGATGAGATGCAAACGTGTGGGGAAGCACTGACCCGGAGGCGAGGAGGTCGTTGACTGGGTTCCAGGCACAGATAAAAACTTCAGACTCGTGGCCCCTCAAGACCATGGCTTTACTTTGCGGAATCTCCACATCCCGGTCCACTTCCATCATCTCAGAGTGGTGATCTGTGGGAAGGACAGTCAGCTTATAGAACGGCACCAATTAAATCTCTAAAAATACATCTCTATTATATCAAAATAGTATATTGTTTCATATTACTATAGTTTTAAAAATTCACATTCACAAAGGTCCCTCTTTGACATCCATGTGGTGATTTTGATTAAATCACATTGTTTTTAGCACTAGCTGAACAATAAGAAGAACTGCTCACTGATCAACACTATTCTGATGATTCGTTCATGTTGACAGAGAACTGCAGCCGTGGGTTTACGCTTTAGCTGTAAACCAACACCCTTGCCTCACCTGATAAAAAAAAAGAAAGTATCTATGAAAAGCCAATTAGCTCTATCTGTAGCTCAGCCTGCTTACCGTGACTTAGGTCAAACAGTTCTTTGGCTCCGGCCCTACAAACAGCAACAAAATGTTTCCCTATATGAGATAAAAACATGTTCCACAACAACTTCAATGAACCGGCTCTTTAGTCCGTTGTGTGCGACCCCCCGGCTGTTTGGGTCCCCGTTACTGCCGCTGTTATTGCTACTCTTTGATGATCAGTCATGGCACTGAGAGCTAACACTGCTTCCAGATCAGCTTCTAGTATTTCACAGTACATTGTAACCTTATTAAAAACCCTGTTTTCACTATTACCATTTGTTTTTTGACTTATGTCACAATGCTCTATATTAAATGCAATTCCCATCTTTGCGGGCAAAGTAGCTCAATCAAACGTAAGGAACTGCCATTTATATAGCAGTAGTAGAGCAGCCTACAAGATCTAACATGAATGATCGTTCCTTCCGAAATATTGGCACAGTATCTCAACAGTGAGGAAAGCAAACTGCATTCCTGGTTTCCTGAAAAACCAGAGCAACAAACACATGCCTCTTTTTATTTCAAACAGTGAGCCAACAGCTGGTCTGTCAGTAGACACACAGTCACTTCAGTTATTCATGTAAAATGCTGTCAAATCAATGTGATCCACATGAAAAACACTTCGGGCCGATGTGTCGGCCTGCCCTTGTTATTAAGAAGAAAATACAATTGTCAACTATCTCAGAGACACTGCAGACAAATAAGCTAATAATTGACTTAGTTTTAGCTTAAGGGAACCACAAATGACCCCTCAGCATCAGGTATGATACTGAGCATTAAGGAAAAAAATGTTTTTTTTTAGGAAACCCAAGCAGCAAAAACAACTGTACAGCATGAAAGGACAAGCAAGGAACAGAAAAACTGCACAGACGAAATGAAACCGTGAGAAAACATGTGGGGAAAAAGGGAAATACCAGGGCAAGCCACTACTACAACAATACAAAACTCCCCTAAACATCCCTGTAGCTGCCGTGAGATGTCACAAGAATTACTTTAGGCTCGTCTCATGTAAGACACGTACAGGTTTAGTCCCACAAACATTCTCTTACAAAAGTCTTCGTAAAAAACCCAGAGTGCGTGCTCTGATCTGTGGTGCGAGCCAACGGAAATGCTTTCAGCCCGTTTCTGGGTGGCACGAAAAACAGTAAACGCAGCGGTTGGTTTGGTGGCCGATTCCGAGATTGTTTACGACCACGAGCTCGCTTACTGGCTAAGGCGTGTGATCCGTTTTCCTCTCCGTTGGCGGGCCCCTCTCCGTTCTTGGCGCTTCCCTGGGGCCCTGTGCTGCTCCCTGCCGCCACCGCCTGCTGCTGGGCCAGCTTGTCTCTGTAGGCCTGCTGCCTGGTCTGCACCACATCTGGCATCACGGCGTCAATCAGAGACAGGGACTCGATGGGTCTCCCGTCGAACAAGGTGCCATCCTGCGCCCAAAGAAAGGACAGATCATGTCTAAACTGATTTGGATTACATATAAATTCACAAAAGCTGAATCATTTCTCCTTCCCCTTTTTTTTATAAACCCAGAGGATGAAGTAAAAGAGTTTCTGGTCATTGTTATTTGCCGACCTCATTGATGCTGACTTCAGCCTCCACGTACTGCAGGCCCTTCTGAATGATGGAGATGAGGGCAGCAGGGGGCACAAGGGCTCCATTGATGTTGGACTGGCTGATGTGGCTTTCTATGCCAAAGGTGAAGGCTGAATGGGAGAAGCCTGGAGGAAAGATGGATCGATTAGAGATGCAGAATGGAGCTGGAGGCTGTCTCTAAAGCCACGGGGTGAAATTTGCCCATTTTCTACATGCTTGAAACAACAACTGCGCTCAGGGGAACCTTTTGTCTGACGTACCTGACTCTTGCAGGTATCTGTAAACCAGGAAATTGACCTCATCGCTGCTTATGCTCATTTTTAATCCCGGTGTTTAAAGCATTGGGTCAGCACAGGATAGGAGTCTGTTAAAAAAACAAAACAAAGCAAAGCAAGAAAAAAAGAAGAGTTAATTCAATGTGTGTAAGGTTCAACACACCTCAGAAGCCATTATAATTTCTGTATACCAAACAAGGTTTGGGCCTGGATGTAAAGAAGATTTGTCACACTTAAAGGCTGTTATAACACAAGTAAACCACTACACGGACACAATGGGGGGATATTGGGTTTGAAAAGCATATAACGCCACATGAACTACATTTTGAAACGTTCTAACAGATGAATTGATAAATAATAAAATACTGTTGAGCCATATGCTTTGGTAGCTGCAGATGCCGCTGCGGGCTGCAGGCAGGGCCACCAGTTTCCATTCATTAACCTACATCTGAAAATAATTCCCGCTGTGCCTATGTTTGTCCTCTGGATCTGTTCATGCAGAGCCCGTATTGTTTAGACGGGGCGGTGGAAACAAACAAGCGGGTCTGGATGAAGGACAGGACCGTTTGTATATTGTCGGCCCGAAAAAAAAAGTAAATACTTCGGCCACATCCCCGACGATGAGTTCCAAGACCAACTGAAGCGGGAATCTGGCCCGAACTGCACCTATTAAAAGCCCTCCAGCTATCCCCGATGAGACTTTCAGAAAGTCCTTTGATGCCCTGTAGACTTCAGACACGGCCAGTGCTGAAGGCTTCGCAATTCATTCGAGCTTCGAGCACATGCCGGACAGTATCTTCTGTATATACGACACTGGCCTGGCTTTCAAAGGCGGCCGACGAAATGTCAACCGCACGCGTCTGACGCAGGAGCGGCGGGCAGGTCAGGGCTCAGCTACAAGAATAAGTCAAACAATTCATCTGGCTGACCTTACGCGCGGGGGGAGTAAATGTTTCGCGACCGTCGGCACCAAACACCTGCTCGGTCAGCGGCGCAGACATACATCACCGGTGGACAAACTCTCCGCGGGGAGGAGAGGCGGTTTGGTCTGGGCCGGCCGCCCTCACCTGACTGATAACTGCCGTCTTGTGACGGCGGTCGACGGGCTAATTAGCAGCTCCCTGCGAGAAAATTGGGCTTTCAACTGCGAGCAGTTAGCTGCAATGGCCTCTCTAAATTTTAAATGGACACGATGGCATTCCAAAACTCGTTTTACCAGTCACAGCTTTGATTCCCGCAGATTTGCAAGGCCACAAAGCATCTGTTTGAAAAAAAAAAGAAGAAAAAAAAAGCCAGATTTGGCCATAATGGCTACTGGAGAAACTTCTGCCCACAGAATTTCCATTCCAATGTAAATACACCCTGTGTTCACATGGTGTTCTCACTGAGTACGTTTTTTTTTCTCCGACGGCCATCTTGTGTTGGACTGCATTGGTGCGCTCTAAAAAGTCTACAGATATAAAAACGCACGAAGGATAAAAAGCAGAAATCCACCGCCGATGTATTTAACAGAAATGCACAGTAGAAGAAAAACATGCTGCTCAATTATGACCTCATTATAAAACGAGAAAAGCTTCATTTTGGCAAAATCTTTCTCCTCACAGCCTGATACTTTGCATATTTGTGTAAAATGCCTTAATCATGCATAAAATTAATGAATTAATAAGCTCAAAGATTCAACAGCAGATCAGACGTATTCTTTTCCCTCTGCTGGTATTTCTTTAGACAGAAAAGCCCTATTCGACACAGCTACACTTTGTATTAGTTTGGGTCATTTGTTATGGATTTCATATCATCTAAAGGAAACAACATGTCATGAGTAAGAAGAAGTTACAATAACAAAGTTCTTCAAGCAGAATCTGAAGCTCTACAGTTTTAAATGACTTCTTTTGACCTTCTTGTAGAAGGAAGACACTGGCCATTTCATGTTTATGCGTTTAGCAGACGCTTTTATCCAAAGTGACTAAGAAAGTGACCCTAATCAACATTTTCACTACCTGTCCAGTCCAATATCAAGACCAGTTTTGTGCTCTGGCTGGAAAGCATCAAAGAGAGCATTATTGTGTAAGCATTATATTTTCTGAAGTTATTATCAAGTGTAGCCCAAGTTAACATTTTATTTACCGTGCTTAAAAGTCTACTATCAAAATACTTTATTGAATAAAGTACATTCTATTTTTTCTTATCTGAAAATGAATTCCTTGCCCTGGTGAAATACTTTGCACAAAGTAGGCAATCGTGTTGTTGATATAGTATAATAGAAAGAGATAAAAATAAATCCATCAACAGAGAGAAAAGCATCTTAGGGATTTATAGTACCCATGTGATCACGATATCTTCAGGGGTGCATTTTGGCTCTGACGTCTTCAACCCCTGGAAAGAAAAAGGGATTAGGATTAGGACTGCATATCCATTATACTTTACAAAAACAATTCAGTTAAAAGGCATCTCATATGTATGAAGTCGAGATGAAACAATAAAATGCGATTTCAAGAAAATGTTTGAATCCAGTATAATGACACACACAAAGCCGATCATAACCAAACACGAAGAAATTCAAAATTTGTTGGGAAAAAAAAAGAAAAGAAAAAAATTACGTTTATCAACGCAATCTTCAAAAGACCGACACAAAGAAAAGAACTAATAGTGAAGCCCGAGATCAATCTTTGCATGTCGACCTTCTGCCGGCTCACAGTGATCCTGTGCGTGGCCGTGAATACGATCGGAGAACAAGTCCATTTAAAAAGAATTACTCGTTTTTGGGGTTCATAGGAGTCCCCAAATCCTTTTGAGAGCAGTATGAAATTTGTCTACTGTGAAGTAATAGTCCCCAAAAAGGAAAGAATCATAAACAGTCAAACATTTTTTTTAAAGATGACATGATGCCGGAAAGACGATGCGTTTGGTTTCTTTCGCAGTTGGAAAGACAAAAAAGAAAGAGGAGAAATCACCACAGTCAGCTCAATAATTCATATCTAGTTATTATATAACTAAGATGAAGTCTCAAAGCAAACACTTTGGGGACCTGAATTGCTTTCAAATGACAAAAGGAGCAAACGAGGCATGGTCACAGTGACAGTGTTACTAATTTGATCCCTTTCTACCTTAATTTATCTACTTTTCAGTCAGAATTTACAAGCATCAGTTTTCTTTTCTTTAATGACATCTCCACCGCTGCCTTCAGATCTTTTTTAAGAGACCGAATTACCTTTCAGTTTCCTTTGATGTTCGAGGCTGGGGAAAAGATTTGAGATCTTCTACTGCCTTAAACTTTGTCTTTATATGCCCCCAGAGCTTGTGTGTAATTACTATAGACAATGCCAGTAGCCATTTAAAAGCTTGAATATGTTGTAGTGCTTAATCAGCAGTGTCAAACTCCGGTCCTTGAGGGCAGCATACGTTTCCATGCTTCAACACACCTGATTCTGACTAAATGAATCTATTCAAAACATTGATGTGAAGGTGTGTTGAAGCTGGGAAGCATTTAAAACCTGCAGGACAGCAGTCCTCCAGGACAGGTTCGACGCCTACCCTAAATTGATAATTTTTTGGCGGTGACAGGAAATACCGTTTCTTGACACGAATTGACATGCAGCCTTAACGTGCTGCCTTTCTGACTGAATCACCTGTCTACCCGCAGAGTGATACACTGACTTTAAGTTGACTTACTTCATTAAGTTGGGCTTGATTAAAGGACACTGTGTGTGAAAGGCTGGCACAAAAAAGCAGGTCATGAATTTTTAAGCCAGCGACAGCTACTTCTAAGTTGATCAAACGTGGACGGAAAAGAATACGGGAGTAGTGATCAAAACAGGTCATTTCATTTGCTCCATCCAGCTGTTTACAAACAAACAAACAGAGGCTGTTATGTGGTCAATGAGATGGGTCTTAGTAAAAACATTTTCTTCAGAATGTGCATTTGATATTACACGTCACGCCTCTAGCCTAGAATATTAGCAAACATCTGACTTCTGCTGCTGGATCACAAATGGGGGAAGAACTGTAGGGCTTTTGTTTAGTGTATTTGTGTTACATCATTCGGCTACACGATTCAGAATCTGCCCCACTCTCTGTGGAGCTAACGGGTCACTTGCTGTGACGTGCCCCATTACATATGACTGATTTTCTGAGAGTTAAAGTACAAAGATATGTCACCGCGCCAGGCAATTATGTCACCACAGCCAAATGAGCGAGATAGTACGAGAGGCTACTTACAGGAAATTAGACACCACGCAAACTCCAGCGCGCACATGGACCAAACAAGTTTCAAATGTGTCGGGTAACAAGAGGACAACGAGTTACCCGCCCCAGTTTGAGCCCAATGACTGACAGACTGGACAATTTGTACTGTAAGGCAAGTCTGAGTACAATGGCTCAGCTTCTGTTTGCAGAATCTCCGAAAACTAGTAAAACTTTCCATGCATTCGTACACTGGAAGCTGACCACATGTCAGATAACAGCGTGGACACACAGGGGGGGAATTGGCTTAATCGGCCTTAAAGCTTCTCAGGACACACGCGGGTACAATCGTTGACCCCACTCCCCTCCAATTTAGCTTCCTAACTCTGAGGTAACCGGCAATTGATTAACAAAGGTCACATTCCGGAGTCGCACGCGTCAGAATTGACAGCTGGCTAACGTTAGCTCGCTGGCTACCATGCGTGTTCCCATTAGTTAGGCATGGCGGTAGCCGTGCCCATTACTACACAGGCGAGGGTGGCGAGGCGGACTACAGTCGACTTGTTCCAATGCAGGTCACCCACTATGCTTCCACCCAACCCTAATAATATGCCAATGGTGATACTTGGGACTTGGGAGTAATTCATCTTTAATAACAGTGTAGAAAACCCCCTTTCTTTTCTCCAAAAGACATTTCTGTCGACTACCGTAAGGTCGTCAGCTCGCTGCCACTGAAGACTTGCCAACAAGCTAGCTGGCTAAGTCTAGCATGCTAAGCTAATGACAGTTTTGACACAATCCCATACCTGCGTGGATATAACCTTTTAAAAGACGATATCTTCCACAGCTCCTCTGTTCAACTCAGACCATTTTATCGATCGCAAGACTGACTTTTCAAACATAAGATTAACTATCGTAAGGTTATAATATTAGAGCTAAAGCCCGGCGGTAAGAAGCCAGCAACGGCTTCAGACACACATCGGGGTGACCCGACATGCGAAAATGAGATCCCTGTAACTACTAATATTTCAAAGCGCCACTCACTAAAGCTTAATGTAAGGATTATAAACACGCGCCAGCGCGAGAGCGGTGTGTTTTAGTCGTCCCGTCAGCCGGACACGGTAAAATGGACAGAATACAAAACGGAAAAGGATTAGTGCCTCGTTTCCAAGCAAATATAATTATGCCGCATTACTATGCATAAACTTACCTATTTTCAAACACCACCAAACACCTCCACGTATCAGACAAACGCTGACCGCCGTTCTCCGGCGCTGATTAAGTAGAAGCCCCCGGTCTGTAAGACTCGTTCACGGCAACGTGAAGCTGTATATCGTCGTTGGAATCGACCGACGAGAGGAGGGGGGGGAAAAAAAAATTCAAGGCCTAGAGAAGTTTGTCCCGCAGCCAGGCACCAGTCATAACAGTGTCCTCGTGCCCATCCCCCACTACACCTCATTTTTGCCTGCCAGGTCACCACTAGCTATGGATTAATGACACCCCACCCCCTCTCCTTTGCTCAGTCATTCAGACGAGGAAAGTCAACAACAAGCTTACATCATCATTGCAATCTGTATTTTACACTGATTTCTAGGGTGTACTCATTGCCCGTAATCATTTCCACGATGCTACACCCGACGAACTATTCCCATGCTGCCCTATTATCATTCAAGGTGTATCATCTTGAATGGTGATAGCTTAAAAAAACACTAATTGCTTATTGTAAAAAAAAATACATATATATTCGTGCATGCTGCATCACAGAGTAAAGGATTTGATTGTGATTACTGGTTGCATTCAATGGCTGGGGTGTCCGCATGGGCTGAGCCTTTTCCTGTGTGGGATGATGACATACAGTGTAATGCTGTATTCGAGATCAGGAAATGAGCACACTTTTGTTACACTGCATCTTGCTTTTTCCACGCTTCGCAATCTCTGCACATCTTTGCCTTATTTACCGCAGCCTATGCTTATCCAGACAAATTCACACCCATCCACAATGAACCTACTGTGTGTGTGTGTGTGTGTGTGAGTGAGTGGGTATCATTTATCAGAGCATAATTGAACCCTTCTCAAGCTGTCATTTACTCTTGAACCATATCAAGATTGATGATAAATCAGACGATGAACAGAGTTATGTAGAGTTAGAAGAGAGGTTTTTAACTAAAAAGCTTAATATCTTTATAGAAATGTGGCAGAGGAGTGCATTTGTCTGTCAAATAAAGCAACCTGCTGCAGAACAGTACCAAACCTCAGAGCCGGTTAAGCCTTTCCTTCCACAGTGTCAGAGCTTTTCTGGCTCTTTGTCCTCATCCTCTCAGCTCATCCAGCAGTGTTTCCTGTCTAATACACACTAACGTTAGAGTACATTTAGTGAGAAAGCGGGATTGTTTGGAGCAGAGGTCGTCTTGGGTGATATTGGAGAGGTTTTACGTTTGATTTTGACACAGTCTTGCGCAGAATTCCACAAAAACCTACTGCAGCCCTGTTTGTCTCAGTTAGTTCTTTCCCACACAGCCTCAGAAATGTGTGCTCCATCTCTCCCACGGTGTGAGGGGTGTTTTGGCTGGCAGAGGAGAAATATGAAGCAACTTCCAAATGCCTACCGCCAGGCTATATACGTAATATATAATTCATTTTGGGGATAAATATTGTGAATTGACTTATCTCTTCTCTGCCACTGTAAATCTCCCTCACCCATTTTTACCTTCTGTACACATGAATACTATAGACTCCATTGAGGTCAGATATAGGATAATGTGCACATTTTAACCGTTCATATCCAAAAATGTGGGATGAATTTGTCCATTTCACTGTGAAATCAATTTAGTGTCGTCTCTCTTTGTCAATGTGAGACTTAAGAAGTCTGCTGCCTGCGTGGGGGCGGTATAGCCGATCTGCAGGACAATAACAATAACAGGACTCATCAACCCCCCCTTTGCAACAGCAGCATTGCATTTTTATTCGTTCGCACGCATGTGTTTAGGAGGCATTAAAAGATTGGCAGCTTTATGGGAGATAAGAATAAGTGACTTAAAGAAAAGCAGAGTTAATCACTGGATGGCACCCTTTATGGCAGCTCTCACTCCTTCCTGAAGCTGTTGATGTGTTGAGCCCTGACTAGGTGGCGTGTGCTGCTCTGCAGGCTACATTCATCATTCGTTTTTCACCGGGGGGGGGACAAAGACTCGCCGACTCCGGATGAGACTCTTTGACATTCGAGCTCCTGCGCTTCACTGGCCCGGTGATGAGTGGGAGACAGAAAAATAAGGAAAAGGGAGGAAGAAAAGGGACTGCAGCTCAGCACCACTGCCTGCTCAGCAAGAGCTATTTTTAGAGCCCCCCTCAAACAAAGGAGCAGCTTCGCCTTTCATGCCCAGTGTAAATGTGTTATTTCACCTTCAAACGCAAGTGCTGGAAGACAGTGACAGTGGGATTATGTTTAGGTTTAACCTCTGATAGAGACAAAACCCTTCCTACCTGATTCTGAGGCTCTCGAATTGCCCTGTTTCTGCAAATGCCTTCATGTTGTTTCAGTATACACAGGAGGAGCTGTTTTTTTTGTATTAAAATCAAAGGCTGAAGAATGCTCAAATCGATGATCATCTGAGCTTCGAATAAAAAATAGAATTACCGTCTGCTTTGGTGAGCAAAGACTCTCCCAGCATTCAATGTGCTGCCATTAAATAGGACAGGTTCATATAATCTCACACGCCACCGAGAACGTGGAAAGATTGCCACCAAGATCGGCTCAGGTCAGCGAATAATCCTCCATCTGGTCACACCGTAGAGGAAATGACAGCTTACAATAAAGTCCTAGACCAAAAGCTAAAAGAAAAAGAGAAAAGAAAAGAGAAAAAAGCTGGAGCACCGATCAAAAGAGTTTCAGTGGATTTGAAAAAATCCTCTACCTGAATGACTTTTAAGAATAAAAACAGTAAATAGAGATATAACACTAATCTTCCTCACAGCTTCTCATTTTGTCCAGTTTTGCCTCCTAGAAGCTCAACGGTTGTGTAACCTTAATCTTTTGAAAGGGGTCTTGAGCAATCGTTCATCAGGTTTTTCTTTGGACGTTTGCCAGCCTCTCACACATTTTCTTTCCAGGCCTTGTTCCTGAGCATTTAGCATTTTCTGGGGAATGTGTTTTTCTTTCCAAAGTTGATTTATGAAGCATTCACAAGCACAAAGGGAACTTAATTCCATAACTGAGCCTAAAGTTGTGTCCACAAATAACAGACAATTTAGATGATAAAAAAAACTCCTTATAAATTGCATCTTTAGGCACTTTCTTAGCTACAAGATGCTTGAAATATACACATTTTGTGACCATTCAATTACCAAATAAATGATAGTTTGACAAAAGAACAGCATTTCTCTAACCAGAAAGGTGATTCTTGTAGTTTTAACGGATGACCAGATATATGTCAGCACGGTGTGTCTTTTAAAACAAATAGTAAAAATGGACAAGTGAAGGGGAAAAGCAGAAAGTCTAAAACAGACAGTGTGAAGCAGATGATCAGAAAAAAGATGGGAAGAAGCTCCATTAAAACCTGACAAAGAAATGGTACACTTGCGTAAAAGCCATTATCAAAGAAGGGAAACGGGGAGAAAAGGCTAAGCTATGCCGAGTGACACAGGAAGTGGGCCGAAAAAAATCGGTGATGACAGGTCTGATGGAGGGATGAATCCTCCCAGAGTCGGGAAGGGTAGGACGATCTTTTCTTAGGTGTTTGTCTAAAAGCTGCTGGAAAATAAAATAGCTCAGACCGAATATCGACTCCGAAGCTTGTTAAAGTTGTATAAACATTTTAATTGCCTTGTTTCCGTCTCACAAAACATGTAAATGGTATGTGTTTACATAAATTGATTCATCATCTCCCATCTCCTAGGCAGCACATAAAGATATTGAAGCACTTTGATGCTGTCTATGTTTATGTGCTCATTGTTGTTGAAAATTGGTTTAGCATTTTCAAACAGGGTGTTTCCGCAGGAATGGCGGCCATTTGCTGGCCCACTATACAAGGAATAAACAAGACAATAACTTCCAAGAGCTCTTTTCGCTTCATTTTTTTTGTCCCCTACTTCTCTTTTCATGATGGATTACAGGAAATTAAACTGCTATCCAGTCAAATTACACCTTGTAAACTTTTCCCACGCACACAATAATGGGCCTCATTAACAAAAGAGTCACAAGTAAATTTTTTTCTAATTCTATGTAAATAAAAACACAATTTGTCACTACTTAAGAATCTCTCCGTTTTAACTGTTGGTTGTGATCAAGAAGAAAACCCCCCAAAAATTCATCCTTTTCCACTTTTCTAGGGTAGTAGTGACACCTTGTGGTCATGTTTAGCCCCAAACTTTTTTTTTGTTGTTTTTTTTTTGTCTGTGCTTGACTTTCAAGTTGCCAACACGTATATTTCTGTATATGTATGATATATGAACATTTGTAACATTTGAAGGGTGGAGGTATGGCAGCAAATATAGCAGCGTGCCCAGAGTCAGGGGCCAGTGGCCAGGCATTGTGCCGGACCGGCTCAGTTCGAGCATGACGACATCATAAAGGGGGGGAACTCATGTTACGGACACAGGTATGGCAGGCATCCCGTTCACTCGGGGGGTAAGAGTTTAAATAAGAGGTAGCCAGCTGCCGTTCCCTCGCAGCGCAGACCCTCGCCGGAGAGTCACTGCTGACAGTTGGAGGCCGGAGTGTGGATTATCATAACACCGCAGCGACAAGAGGTAGGGGGCCTCGCAGATTGCACGTATTAACACTGACATTTCAGTTCAGCATAAAAAAAGTCAAAAGTCAAGCCTATAGCAAAAGCTGTGCCATACTGTGGAAGAACAAAAAGAGGCTATATATCCCAGACTGTATGACCAGTGATTAACACTGAGACCACGACCAGCCAAAATACAGGCCATGTGCTGGTTTGGGGTCTTCTACAGTCCTCACGTGTCATTGTTTCAGAAGGGGTCAGATTTAATTTGGCTACAGCTACAATGAGATCATTCAGACGAGGCCCCTCCTGTCTGATGGGTCTGGAATTGATCCTTGTTTTCTTTTCTTCTAATATCAAAGTGTTGCGGGGGCACAGTTCAATCTGCTTTAAATTTGATCTATCTATCTATCTATCTATCTATCTATCTATCTATCTATCTATCTATCTATCTATCTATCTATCTATCTAACAAAGAATGCTTTTTTTCCCCCATCAAATGGTTATCAATTTTTATAAATTCATATTATGTGATTTTCTGGAATTTTCTTTGGGATTCTGTCTTTCACTGTTAGAATGTACATATGATTAAAGTTATATATCGTTGCATTCTTTGTAAGTGGGCAAACCTGCAAAATCAGCAAGGGGTCAAATACATATTTCCCCCACTGTACATATATATATACATACATACATAGGCTATACATATATAAGGAATCTGCTACATGAAATTTAAAGCAACATGAAATCAAAACTGTCTTATGAAGTTATAAATTTGGAGCAAAGGCTGGAGGCAAAACCGAGGAACTTTGAAAACGTTGTTGTGTTGCCCGCGTCTTCCCACTGTTGTCGCGTCAAACTCACACCTGTGAGTTATTTTGTGTGAGTGTCTGCTAAATGCCTGCCAAATGCGTAATTTTGTGTCTCTCTGGCTATAATTTGTATCTTTGCATCTCGTTGCTGGAATTTTGCATATCTGTGAGGGCATTTTGCATCTCTCTGCGCCTCCTCTGCTTTTTTTTGCATATCCGTTGTAACGTGGTACCTCTCTGCAGTCCTTAAGTCTCTTTTTAATTCAGTGTTTTTCTCATTTGCAGTCATTTTCAACATTTTTTTTGTGGTATTACCAAGTCATGCCATTTCGAATATACATATATATTTTGGTTTAATTTGCTGTTATACATTCGTGGTAAAACCTGGAGTCTTGGACCCTTTTTTTAATCAGAAGATTTATGACCAACCTGAATTTAATTGGGATTGTTGATCTCTTATGTGCTCCACTTAAGTAACACCTTCCTACGATGAGAGTTGATTTGTATCTCTGAAGATTACAGGTTGCAGACAAAGTGAAACACTCAGCTTTAGAGTTGGCGGAAACCTGTGCAGCTGAACTTCTCTGATTTTGTCCCAACTGAGATAAAACTATCAACTGAGATTGAGCTATCGATGCCACCTGGCCCTGCAGCCAGGACCTGTTGCGTCCATTGTGTGCTCTCACATTTTAAGACGACACCTGATTTACAGCAGCCGCCCGCATGCCGTTTTTGTTTGTTTTTAGTTTTCTTATCGCTCATCCAGTCTCAGATTAGTTCCCACACAACTGCCAAGCGAGGCAGGTGGGAGGAGCAAGAATTAAAGACACACCTATAGGAAACAGGTCAGCTGATTCTATCTGCTCTAAAGCTGGAAAATTTGATCAACTTGTTCCTACCGTTTAGGCACATGTGCCTTTTTGTTTTGGTGGGGGGCTGGGGTTTGCTTAACAAACTCTAATTTTCACCTTTGTTTAAGCAGTTTTACATTCTATTTTTCAATACTTTTTAAATGTATTTTTACGAATAATTTCCATGTACAAAAATGTCTTTTTTGTACAAGAACAAACTTGGCAATAAGGAAAGGAGCTGCATATAATACAGTCCGAGTGAGAGGAAGACACTGGATTTACAAATATATTTGTAAATCCAGTGTCTTTGTGTAACATTGTGTAGCTTTTGTATAAAAAGACATGAATTGGAAATCATGGTCCAAATATTGAACTTTCTTTTCTTTTCTTTTTTAGATGCAGTGAACATAGCTAACAATATTTCATTATTCCAAACTTTTTCATTTAAGTGCTTGAGTTTGTTTCAACCATTTGGAGCTCCGTAGGGCTGGCAAGGTCAGCTCTAAGCATGACCGAGCCTGTCCGCACCACGTATCTTTAAGTCCGTCCAGCGTGTTAGGCCACCACCGTAAATCCAGCCTGCATTGCGCGTGGGGCACTAACACATCTGACACGGCTCTCACACCATTAAAAAGCTTACGCTGCTCAGAGCGGCGCACACGAGGGGCAACGCGGCTCTTCTGAAACCGGTGTGTGTCCATGTTTAGCTGAAATCTATACAGCCACGCGTGGAACCTGAAACCCTCCAGTGGCGACGGTCAGCACGCTTTAACAGAGGAGAAAAGCTGGTTAAGTAGTAAGACGGTGCGTAAAATTGATGTCAGTCAAACTCTTTGTTGCATGTAAGTTCACGTGGACGTTTTAAAGGGGAGCGCAATTATCGATGACATTCCTGGTTTCCTTTTGCACGCCTTGTGTCACACTTGGCCCACGCCTTTTTTTCAGCTGCCGGGAATGTGAAAGAATGAGGAAATTACTCATCTAAAAAACACTTGGGTTTTTAAAAATATATCCGGTTTGAAGCACTCTTGGCATGTGAAAGCAGCTTACGTTTTCAAAAAAAATGTTTCTCAACTTACCACTTCACTATTGACATTTCTAATTATGTCTTTGCCAGTGACGGTACCACTCTATGATATCTGACTTTAAGAAATTATCATCTAACACAAAACTAATAATATCCCAAGTAAAATAGAAAAATCAGTAAGATTTCAAAATTTGGTAAATACAACCTCACACCAATAACACATTTTTTCCTAACAGTTATTTATCAGAATCTAGGTCAAAATAAAGTAACTGTATGATGAATAAATAAGTCCAGCCTTACCGCTTCCATATGAATTAAAAGTGTAAGTAGCAATCAGGAGCTGTTGTTCAAATGCAAAAGTGTAGTCTGTTTACTGCTTTGTAGCATTCAGGTATTCCATAACACACTTCGAAAGAGGACAGACATAAGCAGTGATCTTAAAGAGGCAATTGCTGCTGTCCATTAACATGGGAAGGGGCTATAAGGCAAGTTCCTAATTATCTGGAGACCAAGAGCTACATGTCAGGCCTCAGTTAGCATATTGAGTTTAGGATTCAAAACAGAACAATTAGAAAGCCACTTAACATGTCTGACTTGTTAGAAAGGGTCATAAGAGAGGTTAGAAAAAAACGTCTTAGGTTGAAGAGACTTATTGAGTTATTTCTACTAAAGCTTGTCCTACAACCTGTTGAGGATGTACTAGTTTGTTCTATAATTCTTAAGAAATAAAGACACTTCACAAAATGTTTATGAACTGTATTCTTTAGAAATGAGAGAAGGTTCACTTTATTTTTCATATAATTTTCACACAATGTTTTCAAATATATTTCTTATTCCCTTAGTAGGTTTTCATTGACCGTCTGTTTTTTGTCTTGTTAGTAAAAGATCACTTAAATTCAGCTGAAGTCACTGATTTGCTAAAACTAATTCATGCAACAAAAGCTGCATTTGTATCACTCTGTATAAGCATTCACACCTCTTATATGTAGCCACTTGCAATATTGTTTGTAATTGGGAAAATGTCCTTATGTTTAAAAGATGTTTACCCTGAGTTCACTCAGTCAGTGGTGCTTCCTGTCCCCGGATACCATAATAAGAAACTGCTGTTTGCAGGGGTTTAGGAAGAAGCTTTACTCTCTACTAAGTAGGACGCATCTAGAAATAGTGTCCGGCAGTCCAAAAAAGGATAAGAAAAAAAATACGCCATGGGTAAAGTGTTATTAATCTTCTTCAAGATTGATTTACCTATAGTGGTGAAAATGGAATAGATGTGAAATTTATAAAAACAGTTTAAGATAAATTTACTGGATGTCTTTTTTTTTTCACATGACCATCTCCGACACTCTTACTGTTCTACTTCCAGGAGCAAAAGAGCACGTGTAACTACAGGAGAGATGTTTTTCGTGGCCGGGGCCAAAAATGCTGCAGCTTCGGGGAGGGGAAATGAAAGGAGGTAACAGATTTTTCCCCATTTCCTGCCTGAAAATTCAGACTTCAAATGCTGTGGGTTAGGTGGGCCATCAGTTGCTATGGGGAAAAGCGCACACGGCCGCGTGTTTGAGCTTCGAGAAATGATGAGAAATGAATGCCTCTCACCTTCCCTCAGCAGGTCAATTTATCAGAAATTTCGCGAGGTGGACTCTTTTCTGGACAAGAAGAAGACGGTGACGGCTCTAAAGCCTGGAGAAGATCGTGCCATTCTTCTGGGACTCGCGATGATTCTGTCCTCGGCCATGATGTATTTTGTCCTGGGTATCACCATAATACGCTCCTATGCGGACAGGTACAGGCCCGATGTTACACAGGGCTCCTTTTCTTGCTCCGACATGTGTTTCAGAACCATGTTTTATTCATCAGACATGCCTGTTGACAAACTGTTTCAGTGCTCCCTCACTCTGAAAATTGTGGAAAATTAATATTTAAAACTAGACAAATATGGCAAAACGATTCGTACCCAAAGCTGAACTCGCTTTTTCCTCTTTTTCTCCCCTTTCGTGTTGAAACGACACTTTAAATGGTAATGGTAGCGTGTGGACGGAGGAGGGGGTGTGTGTCGTGCTCAACTCCACGGTCACAGCAGATGTGAACTGTTCCTACAGCTGTGGGTCAGACTGCTGGAGAGTGTCCAAATACCCTTGTCTGCAGGTCTACGTGAGTGTCAATGACACGGGCCGTGTCAGTCGTTTGTCACACAACGAAGAGACGGAGGACGCCAGCTCCGAAGTGAGTACCGTGCCAGAGCGAAAATACCCAGGGCCGATCAACCGTTTCAAATGTTGACAGCAGCAGTTGGATGCTGGCCTGCAGACAGGACTCTGTTCGTTTTCGGGGGAACAGAAATACAAGAAACTTGGCCCCAGTCTCCCAAAAAAACAAACAAAAAAAAAGTGCGGCGCGCTCGCCGACCCCTGTAACCTTCCCTCCTCTTCCTTACAGTGCGTGTACGTGCCCCGGTGCCAGAAGGACAGCGCGGCCATGTACGCAATCGTCGCGAACATTTCCGAACATCTGAAGGTGAACCAGCAGGTCCCCTGTTACTATGACCCAAGCGAGCAGCAGGAGACCGTCCTCCTGACCCGGCTCTACGACCACAGCGTCGTCGTCCACTCGCTGCTCTGGCCCTCGTGCACACTCACCGTCGGGGCCCTCATCATTGTGATGGTGAAGCTCACGCAGTACCTCTCGAGACTTTGCGAGGAAATCGGGAAGATCAAGAGGTGAATTCCGCGCCGCAGCTGGGAAAGGCAGGCACGCGGTGGTCAGATGATGGACGTCTGAAATGGAAAAAAAAGATAGTTTAAACCAGATGAACTTGCCCTGACCTCTTCCACGTTTTCCTCCTGGGCTGAGACACTTAAGAGAAAGCAGCAAACGTCCGGATGTTTATGAAAGTGAACAAAGTGTTCCAAGGTGGAAACTGTTGGATATGTCACTGGCTGTTGCTGGGGATACGAGAACTGTATTTTCCATGGTGTTAAGCATTTGATAAGAGTTGTGGTTTACAAGCATTTGGTATACTTTAGCGTGCCATGAGCATGTCTTTCATGTCACAATGAGAGAGGACAATATTTATGGGTTCAAAACTGATCAATTTCTGGCTTATGATGTTGAGAAATGTTCCTATTTTTACATCTAATTAAATGAGGGGCCAAATAAAATGTGATATATCTGTGCCCAATATTTACATAACCTGACATGATTCATTTAATAAGAAACTGGGAAAATTTGGAGGAAAAAATTAAAAATTCAGAGGACAACACTTATCCATTAAAAACTGATCCATTTCTGACTTATGCTGTTGAGAAATGTTCCCATTTTTATAACTAATTAAATGAGGGGCCAAATAAATGTGTGATGTATTTGTGTCCATGCCCAACATAGCCCAACATGATTAATTTAATAACAAACTGAGAACTTTTAACTATCAAAGGTTTGACATTAAAGATTTACATGAGAAGATTGTTTTTCTCCTTAATTTTTTTTAAATAATGATAATATTCTGGCAAAATATCTACATTTTTGAGCGTGAGACTAATTTTTGGGTGGTTTTCCACATTTGTGAGTGTTGGGAGTTCAGTTAATTTAATTCTAATTGACTTTTTTTCTCATTATGTGCAATTTACTGTTGGTTTTACAGTTGCTGTAGAACAAGCTGGAAAAACAATTTATGTCGTGGGTGGAGGCAGTAAAATGGACCATTCATCTCACAGAAACGTCTCTCTGAAGGATCCATTCACAAACACGCCGAGGGGAGAATTTGATTCACTTTGGGCTACGCATATGACTGTCTTCAGTAACGACCAACAGCCAAACCACTGTTTAGCCGTGTCCTCTTTTGTGACATTTCTTAAAATACACTTCGTCTCACAACCAAGAGAACATTGAATAAGAGGTTGCCCATGCTTACACCAGTCTCTCCACCGAAAGATAAACTGCTTCTCCAGCTGCTAGCTCGGAGGGCGGTCCGAGATGATGAGCATGCTAGTAGCCCTCGAGCGGACTAGCTGTGCATAGCTAGCCTGCTACTAAACACTGCAGTTTCTTTTTAGGCGCTACGATGAGGAACATCGTGAAGTTTTACTGGTTTATTTCACTACAATATTATGGCAACAATTTCGGGAGCTAGGGGTGTCTTCCCCCCTACTAAACAAGGACTACCCAGAGCCCTTACAATACCCGTTTAGATGGACTGACGGTAAGGGCTAACGCCGCTGCTTGAGACCTCACGAGCGGGTACAGAATGGGATTAACCGAGCTAGCCGCAGCTAATGACGGTGCTGGCTGACTAGCTTCGCGGCTAACCGGTTGGTGTTAGCTGTTTGACACAGGTAGCGTTATATTGTTTGCCCCCCCTAATTGTCCTCTTTTCCATTCTTTGGGCTAGTATCAGTCAGTCACACGGCAAACCGTCTGGGTGCAGGCTTTAATATACCTATCTATGGCTAAAATTAGCTCATTTAAGCGGCGAGGTTTTCATATTGCAAATGACATTGATCAGCTTAGTGAACTTGGCTAACATTGTTATCTAGCTTTCCGAAAGGCAACATTTTTTACAAAATAGGAAAAGCAGCACAAGACTAACATAATTAAATAGTTCAGCTCACTGTCAAGCTCAGGGTTCAAGATGAAATGTGTCTGTATATGCCACACTTAACTAATGAGCGCTTTAGGGTTAGCTGGCGAGTTTGTTTACATGATGTTTGAAGTCCATTTAAACAACATCGCTGGAAACTTAGTAGGTCATTCCATGACTCAGTATTAGGTCATGTTAAAACTCATTTTCGTCTTTTGTATTTCTTTTTTGCGCTTACGATTTATATCACCGTTGGGATTATTTGCTTCCAAATACATTGCCAAAGTTTGCCAGTCGGGTTACCACAAAACGTGTCTTCCGCTAAAAAGAATAAAATGTATTTGTGTCTGTCTGAATAACGATAAGCCCACAGTTAGAACAGAAATACTCCATTTCCAAGAAATGATTTTTTAAAAACTACATAAAGCTAGTTTCTATTGAAACCTTTTGGATTCATTGACAAATTTGAATATAACAAGAATTGTATTCTTGACCTGTTTATATCTTGTTAGTCCAAAGAATTTACTGTCACTGAAGTCACATATTTCCTGCAAACATTTTGCATTGATAACTGGCGACCTGTCCAGGTTGTACCTTACGTCTTGCCCAATGGTGAAATGGCTGTGACCCTGGATTGGATTAAGCCGGTATAGAAAATAGATGAAAGCATATTGCATCACTGGACGCGTGACAAGAGATCCTTATATAATTTTGTTTCCTTCTCCCTCACAGTTGGTTGACATCACATCGCTCTTCTGGTAATTACCAGGTTCTGAAAGGAGCAGATTTGCTGGCACAACCATGCCTCCCAGGCCGTCCTCCGGAGAACTATGGGGGATGCACTTGATGCCCCCCAGCATCTTAGTGGACTGCCTTCTGCCAAATGGCATGATTCTCACGTTGGAGTGTCTCAGAGAGGCCACACTTATCACAGTCAAGCACGAGCTGTTCAAAGAAGCCCGGAAGTACCCTCTTCACCATCTGCTGCAGGAGGAGAGCTCCTACATCTTTGTCAGTGTCACCCAAGAGGCGGAGCGGGAGGAGTTTTACGATGAGACCCGGAGGCTGTGCGATCTAAGACTTTTTCAAGCTTTCCTCAAAGTTATCGAGCCAGTGGGTAACAGAGAAGAGAAAATTCTCAATAGGGAGATAGGTATGAGCCTGCTCTTATTATTACTGTTTAAAAAAATCCTCCACAGCAATGCAGTGTAACAGCTGTTGGCCTTGGCAGTGTCTGTACCCATAGTGAGAGGGATTATCTTAATACTATTGGCAGTATACAACCTGTTGTGTTCCAGAGTGTTATTATTATGTTAAATGTCACAAGAAAATTAATCTAAAAAAAGAAACTCTCTGCTTTTTCCTCCCCTATTTAGGTTTTGCGATTGGAATGCCTATTTGCGAGTTTGATTTGGTGAAAGACCCAGAAGTCCAGGACTTTAGAAGGAACATTCTAAATGTTTGCAAAGAAGCTGTGGACCTAAGAGACAATAATGGACCTCACAGCAGAGCTTTGTACGTCTATCCTCCGAATGTAGAATCCTCAGCAGAACTTCCCCGGCACATCTATAATAAGCTAGATAAAGGTAAGACATTTTAGCTTCAGTTTGTTCATTACATTGACAATTACAATGACTCAGATGTCTGTCGGGCTGTAACAAACAGATTTGATTTCTTTTCCGATTGCGGCTCCATCCCGTGCACATATCGGCTTGTTTTGATCAATTATACTGTTTCCCGCAGGTCAAATCATTGTGGTGATATGGGTCATCGTTTCGCCCAGCAACGACAAGCAGAAGTACACCCTGAAGATCAACCACGACTGCGTGCCAGAGCAGGTGATTGCCGAAGCCATCCGGAAGAAGACACGGAGCATGCTCCTCTCCCAGGAGCAGTTGAAGATGTGCGTCCAAGAGTATCAGGGAAAGTACATCCTCAAAGTCTGCGGCTGCGATGAGTATTTGCTGGAGAAATACCCCCTGAGCCAGTACAAGGTGATTTAATTCAATCTTTGCCTGAGTACATCTTAAGCTGGAAGAGATCCACTTCACATGAAATTACCCTTATCATATCACGTCAGTGGGTTTGACATTTATGTTCAAGCACTCTTTCTCTTGCCTGTTGCTGGGTCGAAATGGTAAAACCCGTTTAATTTATACGTTGATAAGCCCAGGAATTTCACTGCTGGCTTTGAGATGTCACGCCACGCGAACGGCGTGAAAATGTCACAATCGCAGCCATCTTGAAATGTCACCCTCTTCCCGGCAGTATGTCCGCAGCTGCATCATGCTGGGAAGGATGCCCAATCTGATGCTGATGTCCAAAGACAGCCTGTATTCCCAGCTGCCCATTGACAACTTCACCATGCCGTCGTACGCGAGGCGGATATCAACAGCCACACCGTACATGAACGGGGAGACGGCCACCAAGTCGCTTTGGACAATCAGTGGAATGCTGAGGATCAAGATACTCTGCGCTACTTACGTCAATGTAAACATCCGGGACATTGATAAGGTACAGTTTCAGTTTGCTGAGACTGTAATTCTGACTGGAACTTCACTTCTTCTGAGGTTACGCCTCACAATGTGGGATTCGCCTGGATCCTTAAACAATGAAAAGCCTCTGCTCTTGTTGCCTCTCTAGATCTATGTCAGAACAGGGATATACCACGGTGGGGAGCAGCTGTGCGACAACGTCAACACCCAACGCGTGCCCTGCTCAAACCCCAGGTGAGATCGGCCACGAAAAAGACCACCATCTTTAGTTCACCCGACCCCGTGGCAGTGGCGCGACCGAACATGTCGAACCGTTTCTTCCCCAGGTGGAACGAGTGGCTCAACTACGACATGTACATTCCGGAAATCCCCAGAGCTGCCCGACTCTGCCTCTCCATCTGCTCGGTGAAAGGAAGGAAGGGAGCTAAAGAGGTCAGCCCCCAAAACGCAGAAATGCCAAGTCACAACTGTAATGCTTTCACACACGGCTACTTGTTTTCTGTGGCTGCGCCCACGGTCACAGATGGTGTTAAATACTCTGGGGAAAATATGATAGAATACAAAGAGACACGTGGTTGCAACTAAACAAAACAGCATTGTGTTCAGCAAAAACAGAAGTGAGGCCAAACAGCCAAGACGGAAACAAACAAGTTACGGTGGAAAATGGCCATGCTGGGTTTTGTAGGCACACAATCAGTCAAAGTGACATCCATATTACGCTTGTTAATGCTTAAATCTATTTTTACTTCTCTCTATTCATGTTCAGCTCGAAGGAGATGACAGAAGTGGTTTATGTTTGAATAGTAAATAAGGAACTTCCCTTTGTCCTGCGCCACTCCTGTCTGTTCCCCATCCCCGAAGCTGTTTCCTCTCTATTGATTTTCATATTCATCACCGCACTGGTGTTTTTCCTGTAGGAGCATTGTCCCCTCGCCTGGGGCAACATCAACCTGTTTGACTACACCCACACACTGGTAGCAGGAAAGATGGCTCTCAACCTGTGGCCTGTCCCTCACGGCCTGGAGGACCTGCTCAACCCTATCGGTGTCACGGGCTCCAACCCCAACAAGGTGAGCAGCAAACGGCTGCATTGCTGAAATAACGCTCACTTGCTCTGTTCCCCATATTAAAAACCCATAAAGCGACAGTTCTGTAGTAAAAGAAAACTGTGCTCAGAGATAAGAATGAATTCCACACTCATAAATGTCAGCAAATATGAAGTTGTAGAATATAATTTCTCTAAAATATTAATCTAAAATTGTAATCATGGTAAGTTTTTTAGGTGTAGACGTGCCTGGAGGCCGGCTGGTGCGGCGCTTGTGCAGCTGCAGAGCCAGCATTAAGCCGCCCTCCTATAAGCGCCCGATCTTCTTATCCCACTTAATTACTTAGTTGTTGACACAGGCACCTTTCTGCGATGACAGACCTTGAATAACCCTTCCCCCCCCCTCCCCACCACTTTCACCCAGGAAACCCCATGCTTGGAGCTGGAGTTCGACCAGTTCAGTTGCCCAGTCAAGTTCCCCGACATGACCATCATTGAGGATCACGCAAACTGGAACATATCCAGAGAGCTGGGCTTTAATTACTGCCATACCGGTTTGGTAAGACAAGAACACCACATGATCCCATTTCGATTCAGAGACACCTTTTTAGTCGTATCGCCACTAACATCAAAAGCTCTGTGCTGATGAGATGATAGTTCATCCTGTGGATCTGTCTGACACGTGGTTTGATAGAGCAACCGAGTGGCTCGTGACAACCCCCTGACTGACGGTGACAATGAGCAGCTGCGACAAGTGGGTAACAGAGACCCGCTGTCTGAAATCACTGAGCAGGAGAAGGACTTCCTGTGGAGGCACAGGTAACGCACAGAGGCATATAAAGACGTTTGGGGAAAAAAAACTCTTATATGATTAATTCTTTTCCTGTTTAAGGCACGACTGCATCAATATCCCAGAGATCCTTCCAAAGATCCTCCTGGCAGTGAAATGGAACTCCAGGGACGAGGTTGCACAGGTGGGCTCAGCTGGGGACATAAGACGTGGGGTTGTCGAAACAGAGTCGAAGCGCCGACCTTAACTCTGTGTTTTTCGTGCCACAGATGTACTGCCTTCTGAAAGACTGGCCCGCCATCAAGCCGGAACAAGCCATGGAGCTATTGGACTGCAACTTCCCCGATCCCATGATCAGGGAGTTTGCGGTGAAGTGCCTTGAGAAATACCTAACTGATGACAAGCTCTCACAGTACCTCATTCAGCTGGTTCAGGTGTGTTTCGTCCCGGGGGGTGGAAATGATTTATGAAACTTTTCCCCATGTGCGACTTCTTATGATAAGTGAGCCGATGCTTCATTTGCGGCGCTCCAAAGTGATTTTCCATCTTTTTTTTCTGTGGCCATGTCCAGGTCCTAAAGTATGAGCAGTACCTCGATAACCCACTTGCCCGCTTCCTCCTGAAAAAGGCATTAACCAATCAGAGGATAGGACATTTCTTCTTCTGGCATTTAAAGTGAGTTAATTTAAAAAGGTCTTCTTTCAGGAAGATGAAGCTGTTTTTATGTGAAAGGTTAAACTGTTGTTTGAATGTCACACAACTCTCTGGCCTCTAGAAGTGTTCAATTTTGAGATACTTTTGCAGAACGTCTGCCTGTGTGGGTATTTGTGCAAGAGGTGGATGCATTAGTTTTCAGAACCCCCTAATGGCTGTTGTTCTGCTTTTTTGTGTCCCCCCCCCCACCTTTGTGTGTAAAGATCAGAGATGCACAACAAAACAGTGAGCCAACGGTTCGGCCTGCTGCTGGAGTCGTACTGCCGGGCCTGTGGCATGTATCTGAAGCACCTGAGCAGACAGGTGGAAGCCATGGAGAAGCTCATTAATCTCACTGACCTCCTCAAACAGGAAAAAAAAGATGAGGCGCAGAAGGTAATCAGACAGCTGATAATGCGATCCATTGAAGCATTAGGTTCAGTCCTTACAACATCTGGACTAGCAACAGAGGTGCCACGACGCAGGAGGATGTGGCCGCTTGGGAATTTCCTTTATTCTGCTAGCTTGCACCCACACTAAGAAAAGACAGTTCTTAAAAGAAAAAGTAAAAAAGCAAGCTGTTCTTACGGCAATAGTCAGTGATTAAAGGGAATGTGTGCACTATTTACTGACATCTAGAGGCACAATTAAACACTGTTTCCATACTTCCCTTTCAAACTACAGTTAAGGGGAACAAACATGAAATGCCCATGCTAGAAATGATGATTGCTATGTTCCCTATTAGCTGCTGTAGACCATAGTACCACATTGTGGGCAACAAAAAAGCTACAAAGCTTAGTTCCCACACATGTGAAAAGTGTACAAACTTCTCTTTTTTCTTACATTGTTCTTGCTTTTTAGGTGTAAATGAATCTATATACATATTTGATATCATATATATTTAACTGGACTAAAATAATCCAGAAACTGTTACTAGCTTGTTGCCTTTCGTGCTTAGCCTGATGATATGTTAGCTTTTTAGCTTTCGAATTAGAAAGCTACCATGAAGCAATTGTGAGGCTAACTTGAAATCAATTCTTGAAACGTTAACTCACAGAAAGGTTACTTATGCAGGCCTACTTTTTGCTCCTAAAGTTTCATGTCATCTTCTTTGCTGTCTGTTAGTTGTAAGGTTTTTAGAAACTGCAACAAGCAGCTGTGGCTGCATTTTTATATAACCTTTTTGTTTTGGTTTAGAAAAGCAGCTAACACCTGCTAACATCCAGTAACACCTAAAAGAACTTGATTTGCATTCAGGCCCATGTCACATTACCTGGTCATTATGTCCCAAAACTGGTGTATTATTATTATGATGATGATTATGCTATTTATTATAATAGATGCTCACCTCTTCACAGCTCATTTGGAGAAGTTGTTTACTACTGCTTCTACTCTCGACAGCTTTTTCAAAAAGGCAAAAATAACACCCAAGTGAGCATAAAAACATCTCTTGTAAACGGTGGACTTTTTTCCCCCCACTTTTTCCATTAACCGTCTGAGAGTGCACCGTAAAAATGCAGAATGAGAATGTTCAATCAGGATGAAGCGACCATTTCCCCATTTAGTTGGTATAATTTTAGTACCAGTTAAGAACCTTTTTGAATAGAATTGCTGAACAATAAAGCCACCCTGTTTTTTTTTGTCGTTGCCCACACACACACACACACACAGAAACACATGCATGGCACCTTACTTAAAGACCCAGATCTCAATGAGCTTTGTAATACCTTAGCGAAAATGGGCCTGTGCGATGCTTCTGTCCGGCTGCTTGGCTTCTTTAATCTGTCCGCCCACCTGCCGTAGGTTCTGCCGAAAAACTGCCACATGCATGGGCTCCATCCTCCATCCTGATCCTGTCACACCCAGTCAGGCTCTGACTCAGGTCACATAGAGCGGTAGAGACCAAAGAGCGATGTCATTTACTGATATAGTGAAGCAGAAATGATTCCCCTGGAAAGCGTCATCAGTGAGATCAGGCTGGCCGCCTGATCTGACTGATGACTGAGACTGCCCGCTTCTACTTGATGCATCCTAGATGACGTGGGTTATAGAACCTGTGCTAGTACTGATCTTTCCCAAAAAGCTGTGATCCTCCTGTACGCCCACCAGAGGGTGCATGTCATTACCCGAAACAGCCCCCTCTGTGAGGCATCATTACCTCATCTGATATTTTTTAAAGAAGAAATTGGCAGCAGGAGGATTTTTTTTCCTTCTTCCAGACTGACCTGTGCTTTCTGCACCAGAAGTAACTGATGGATTTCTTATCTCTTTAAAGGTTCAAATGAAGTTTTTGGTGGAGCAGATGAGGAGGCCTGACTACATGGATGCACTGCAAAGCTTTATCTCCCCACTGAATCCTGCACATCAGCTTGGAAACCTCCGGTACATCAACATTCTCTTATCTCTCTCCGTCCTCTGGATCGGTCCGAATCCGAAATTTTTTCCCCCCTTCTGAGCTTTTGACTGTTTCTGAATTTAGAGAGAATTGTTGTTTGAGGGTGAGGAGCATTTAGGGATGGGATGTGCTCTGTGCTAGTGGATACACCCCCCCCCCCCCTTACAGTAAAGTCATTCCACATGACTTGGCTCGGGGAAATAATGTTGCGCATTGTTGGGAGTTGGGGCTCGCAAGCACTTCTGTGCTTCGTGCAGACTTCCTCTGTCTCTCTAAAATGAAAATTGTCCACACCTTTGTTTTTAGCTTGGAGGAATGCAGGATGATGTCATCCGCAAAGCGGCCTCTCTGGTTAAATTGGGAAAACCCAGATATGATGTCTGAGCTGCTCTTTCAGAACAATGAAATCATCTTCAAAAATGGAGATGGTAAGTTCCCCACCCTGATCATTTCTACTCTTTCACACAAACACACACACAAGCACAGACCTCGTGCTTGCGCTGAGCTGAGGCACATGGATACAGACCCGTCTCCGAGCTCTTTTCACTTCACAAACGCATCGTACGCAGCACGTTTAGCTGCGGCGGCTCGCTCGTTTTGCCGCACCGCCCGAGACGCCGCCGCCTCTGACAGCTCTGCTCCATAATGCATCGCCGAGTTGATCAAAGCAGCAAAGTAACTAAAACTCGCCTCACTGTTCCCCCCCCCCCCCGCCTCCCTCCATCCCTCTGCAGATCTGAGGCAGGACATGCTGACGCTGCAGATCATTAGAATAATGGAGAACATCTGGCAGAACCAAGGCCTTGATCTCAGGTAGGCTCCTCACTTCCTCGTGACAGCGGGGATGCAGGTACACATTACCAGCCACCGGGACCTTTCATGTTCCGCTCCCCATACTTCAGTGCGGATTAGTGGCAGCCCCTGCCAGCCACCTCAGGTCGTTTTACATAAGAATACGAGTCCATCACTGCTGCGTAATGTTCCCCACCCCTTCATTTCTCAGGATGCTGCCGTACGGTTGCCTGTCCATCGGGGACTGCGTGGGTTTGATCGAGGTGGTGAGGAACTCGCACACCATCATGCAGATCCAGTGCAAAGGAGGACTGAAGGGGGCACTGCAGTTCAACAGCCACACACTGCATCAGTGGCTCAAGGATAAGAACAAGGGAGAGATGTGAGTGGCCTCAAGCCGCAAACCTTTACAGGCCAGAGTTACCGAACAGCCTCTTGAGCCCACAGTGCGTTTCCCCTGTGTGACGTCATAGGTACGACCAGGCCATAGATCTGTTCACGCGCTCGTGTGCTGGCTACTGCGTGGCCACGTTCATCCTGGGAATAGGAGACCGACACAACAGCAACATTATGGTCAAAGATGATGGACAGGTAAGAACTACAGCCCACATTCCCCCCTCCCTTTTTTTCTTTTTATGTTAAGTTCAGTGGGACCTATTAAACGCCCTTTTTTGTTATGTGTTCACAGCTGTTCCATATAGACTTTGGCCATTTCCTCGACCACAAAAAGAAGAAGTTTGGGTACAAAAGAGAGCGCGTGCCCTTTGTGCTCACTCAGGACTTCCTGATCGTTATTAGCAAAGGAACACAGGAGTGCACCAAAACGAGGGAGTTCGAAAGGTGACGGATGAATAATGACCTGTGATATTCAGAGGGCTTATTAAAGCTGAAGCAAAGTGGGTGGAACAAGTGACGTTACTGCTTCTTCTGAAAACCTTTGGGGGAATTTTGAAACCCCTTTTTTGTTTCTAAATTTGAAATAGCTGGAAAATGAGGGGAACACTAAACACGCCCCCTTTTGACTGCAGCTTCAGCTCCACGTTACACCTCCGTTTTTGTTGCTCTCTCTTTAATTTAGCTCGGTAAATACTACCGTGGCCCTGGAATCTTCAACACGGTGATCTCAACACTTTAATTTAGTCCGACTGGTCACCATAAACCCACGCCAAGGCCTTGTGGACAGCTGTTCTTTGGGGAGTTGAGCTTATATTCTGCAGGTCAAAACAGGAAGACGTTTTAAGTTAGGGTCTCGCCCCGAACCAGCTTTAAAATAAAATAAAATAAAAAACCTTCAGGGTAGCCATTCCGCTTTGACTATTATGTTATTTATAAATGCATGTTTTCTTCCCCCCCCCGCAGGTTTCAGGAGATGTGTTACAAGGCGTACTTGGCAATCCGGCAACATGCCAACCTCTTCATCAACCTCTTCTCCATGATGCTGGGCTCAGGCATGCCCGAGCTGCAGTCGTTTGACGACATCGCCTACATCCGGAAGACCCTGGCCCTGGACAAATCGGAGCAGGAGGCCTTGGACTACTTCATGAAGCAGATGAACGACGCCCACCACGGCGGCTGGACGACCAAGATGGACTGGATCTTCCACACAATTCGCCAGCACGCCATGAACTGAGCACGGTGGGGCATGAGAGCCCGACGCAGCAACAACTCTCACACACACACAAAAAAAACAAACAGACAAGTTTTTTTTCCCATACACATGAAGGCCTGGTCAACAGTTTTGCCAGCGGTATCGCTCGAAAACATTATTCGTCACACTACAAATCGGAGTTATCCAGAAACCCCATTTTAAAGAAATGGGAGAGTACCTCAGCTGTCTTTTTCATAGGAATTTATAAATTCTAATGGACCTTGACAACATCAGCCTTTACATGAACCATTGAGAATTTTCTTTTTCTCTCTTATTCGTTTCAAAGTATCTCCAGCTATCAGGATTAACAGAGGAACATAATGAAGTGGTGAATCCCCACACAGTTAGCTTTTTCCTAAAGACGTCCTAACAGACTAAAAGAGTAGCAGACTCTTTTTTTTTTTTTTTTTTTACCCCTACTACCTATGTTAAAACTGGTGAAAATGAGGCAGGTTGGGTTTATCAGTGCGTACGCAGTGTACAAGCGCAAAGAAGAAAAAAAAAGACCTAAGCCCAAAAGCACTCACACACTGGTATGAACAGTCCCCAGCACTACAAGTACGAGACGGAGTTGGTGTGTTGATGAAGAAGCTAAGCCAGCAGTTCACACTTTTTGGAGCAAACTACGACAGCGCGTTTCTAACCTGCCATGTCGCGCCAGACGGCCGACTTTTGTACAGCACGATATCCGTATACTTGTATGCATTTGGTGCACATATTCCTTTTTCGAGTCAATTTTCTACTGAGCCAAAGTACTAAGCGTATAACCCCACTACTCGACAGGTTCACTGCGAATGGAAGAAGAAGAAAGGAAAAAAAAAAGAGTCACTATTATTCCAAGTCTCGTGTGTCCACATAGCACTGATGTCTGCAGTATTTGTTTTTGTTTTGTCTATCAGTATTACTCGTCGCCCTCGGCCGAAGCACATCCACCATCCACCCAGCACAGACGGACCAGATGAAAACTCTCTCCGATGTCAACGCGACTTTATCCGCTTGTGCGTTTTGTTCGCTTCGGCATTTAAAAACCATCGAAGGGGTGCGTCTGTGTAGTGTTTGTTAAGCATCTTGCGCTGTTACACTATGCAAGTTGGGATCCTCGCGTACTGTAAATGCCAAAAAAAAAAAAAGAAAAAGAAAAAATTAACAACAAAAAACAAAAACAAGGTGATGTCAGACTAACCTTCCTGATTGCAGTGGCAC
>JABUIW010000167.1:183213-218295 GCA_013363375.1 Menidia beryllina | reverse complement strand
GGGGCAAAATGCTGCCATGGAACGGCTTAGTTCTGCTTCTTTCCAGCAAAACGAACTGTGAGAAAAACCTGCCTTTCTAGACCCTGCCTTTTACCTGTCCTTGCGATGCTTCTCAACTAACTAACTTTGAAGCTTTCTACCTAAGCCATCAGTATGCCCGATATGGAGTGTTGCCTCTCTCCTTGCTGTCAATCACAGACTCTCGACATCCGGGTAAAAGAAAAGTGACCGAAGTGATATTCTCTCAACCCTCCAAGTGTCTTCTTTCCGTATCCTTCCTGTGATTGTTGCTCCTCTGCACAGGTCCACGTGCACGAGGTCTGCTTAGTATTCTAGCTTTACAGAATAAGTCAGAGGTAGACGGTCTCCCTGACCCCTACGTAGCACTAAAAGTCCAGGTTGTGTCTCCTGCACACGGTTAAAGGCTTAGAGCTGCTCAGGAGACCGATTCCACCAGGACGCATGGGCCTCTGTACAGGATACAGAGCAGTGGGCCGGACCCCAACTGACAGAACTAAACCCCATGTACTTTATAGAAAAATCTAAATGATGCTATTTTCCCTTTGTACTTAGCTATGGTAGCTTCTTTAACACACTGCATTATGCATGAGGTCGTCAGATATCTACTTTCTATGTTTTCTTTTTGTATCTTTTTTTTTTTTTACCCGTTGTTTACTTGAATTTCATGTATAGAAATGATCTTGTTACTTGTTTCGAGGTACAAAAAAGAAAGTGACGATGAAGGTAACAGATACTGCTACTACATGTGCAAATGCTTTCCTTGAATAACTATAGAGGTAATATATTTTTGTATTTTGAAATGTAAACAAAACTCGTACGTGTAACCGCTAACCAAAAACAAAACAAAAAGAAAAAAAAAAAGGAGAAGGAGGCAACATTCTCATATTAAGTCCAGCAGCCTTCTCCTTGATGTTTAATAGAAGAGGTGAATGAAGGTTCACCAGTATCAAACAGAGACCTCTCGTCTTCTGGTGGAAGTCTATATGCACAATAAGTTTGAAGAAACTACCCTGCATGTTTCAAAGCAAACCAGAGTCATGTTAATTATGTATTCATTTTTGTATATCTCATAAAGCTTCCAACACTAACCTGTTTTAACCATCCCGTACGTCCGATAGACTGTACCCATTCATTTATTGTGCTGTTGAATAAAAACTTTTTTTCCCAAAGAATGGTATCGAGTCTCTGGGGAATGTCACCACATTAAGTTGTTGTTTAAAAATGTTAGATTGTCAGTGGGTTCATTTTTGGGGTGCTTTATAGCTGACAAAAGGGGAAACGGGTCAAAAATGGAACAAATTGTTATATTAAGGAGGAAAACTGCGTTATCTATGACATGTTCGACTACAATATGTATATTTTTTCTCTCCAAATCCGCACCACACTCCAGACAAGACACTGGTTGTAGTAGGTCTTTTATCAGCTGACACATCGGGACAGGCATTTTTACGCCACTAAGTTATGGTCATGTTTCTTCCGCTTTTGCAATGTGTATTCCAGCCATTTGACAACCTATGGATCCCAAACAACTTTGGGAAACGGTTCAGAAAGCGCCATGTGGCTCTCAGTCTGCCGATTTGGACTGAAATTGAGTCCAGGTGAGTTTGGAGACTGAACTTTATTTTAGTCGTAATATTAGCTTTCACAATGCCAGAAAAGTTTTTTGTTTTTCAAAAGTGAAAAAAACAAAAACAGAACCCTAAATAGGACTATTAAATCTGTGATGTATTCTTTCATTTCAAGCTCTGTGACATAATTGCAAAGTCAATTATTTTCAGGCTGTTCAATGAACATTACTGTAAATAGAATACACTATTATAGCCTTATAGAGCCTGATGCTAGAAACAAAATAAACAAAAAAGGCATATTTAGCATAGTGTTCCCATTTCCTTTGATAACACCCCTAATTCATTTCAAGATTCAAACTGTTACAGCTTTTTTTTTATTTTTATAGAAACCTGGATCCATTCTTGCCAAATGAACGATTTTGGCTGCTGGTTGTTGCCTGAAACTTCTCTGTGGTGCTCCTTGTATCATCAAAAGGAGACAGATGTGTATTGTTTGCATGTAAGTCAACCCCACACACACACAACAGCATGCAGCATCTGACTGGGTTAAGTCAAGATGGCTTTTCTAAGCCACTCCCAAGTAGACATGGCTCCATTGATCATGGTGGGATGGCAGTTTTTCAGAGAGCGCTGCAGGAACAGTGGGACCAATCAAAAGTGCCAACAAGTTTCCATTTTTTCTAGTTTGACCTTTACAAAGTGAGATTTCCCCAGACACCCTGAAAGTCTTCAAAACATTGTGCTCTGTAAATGCTGTGCAACCAAAGATTTAATGGAGGGAACAAATTGCGAGAGTCATAAACTACTGTGGGCGGCACGGTGGTGTGGTGGTTAGCACTGTCGCCTCCCAGCAAGAAGGTTCTGGGTTCGAATCTCGGGCGAACCAGGGCCTTTCTGGGTGGAGTTTGCATGTTCTCCCTGTGTCTGCGTGGGTTCTCTCCGGGTTCTCCGGCTTCCTCCCACAGTCCAAAAACCTGCATGTTAGGTTGGTTGGAGATTGGGGAAATTGCCCTTAGGAGTGAATGTGAGTGTGAGTGGTTGTTTGTCCTTGTATGTCCTGTGCGTGGCCCTGCGATGGACTGGCGGACTGTCCAGGGTGTACCCTGCCTCTCGCCCGTTGACCACTGGGATAGGCTCCAGTTCCCCCCGCGACCCCAACAGGGAATGAGCGGTATTGATAATGGATGGATGGATGGATGGATAAACCACTGTTTAGTGCGAGCGACTAAATATTTAGTAAATGGTACTTTAATATCCTATCTTGACACCCTTACCAGTTAATTTGATCTGTTACATGGAGTATATGTATGAACAAGTTATGAACAAAAGTTCAGACAAATAACCAAATAGCAGTTCTATCAAAATGTTTTATTTCAAAGCTGCTTTGAGTAAAAATATTCATACATTCCAGCTTTATCATGTATGAAATTTATGACTACAAACTGTGTTTTTGGCATGTTGTTGCTTACATTATGAGGGAGAATAAATGCTGGATCTCCGTAGAAGTTTATACAGTTTCCCCTGAGCGTATCGTGAAGTCAGCTTTCCTCCGGACGTGTCGCCGCCCATCTCAGTGGACATTTGGGCCAAGTACTGTGTCAGCTTCACAAGGCCGACCAGCAGGGCCCCGCCGGCGAGCATCAGGCAGGGCCACAGCAGTCCGAACAGGGCCCTCCTGAAAGTGTACTTCCTGTTTAGGATGACGTGGTTGGCGTGCCTCACGCGGTCGCCGAGGCAGGCAGAGGTTCTCCCCAAGTGCTCGTCCAAGACGCTTTTCACTTGCTGCACTTCATCTTGCAGAGTTTCTTGATCCATTTGGCACTTGGGTATGTAAAAACACTGGGGATGGAAAACAGTTTTTAGCATTTTTATCGCGCAATTGCCTTGTTGTTGAAAAAAAACCCTTCATACAGTGTCATGGGATCTTCCTAATCTGTTCACGTCAGTCACAAAGATATAAGAATTGACAGTGCTGTGTCCCTTAAGTCTCTTTTTTTTAAGTTTGTATTTCTCAGATCTAGCACCTTAGGATCTCTGCAATCCTGCTTGGCATTCATAAATTCCCTGAAGCGGATTTAAACCCCCCGGCACATAAAAGATTTAAGAGGCCGAAACCGCCATTATACCTCGCTAGCGAGGAGGACAGACTCTTCGTCAAAGTGGAGAAAAGCTCCCTGCTCAGAGCCGCTGAGGTTCACTGTCACCAGCAGGCAGGGCGCCGTGCTCACACCTCTGCAGTCCACCCACTGGTCCAGGATCTGGGTCTGCCGCAGCACACAGCCGGGCTCCTTCTCCCAAAAACTGGAAGACACAAGTCACAATGACAGCTTTAGAGAGGCATATGGTAAATTCATGCTTTTCTACATGCGGACTAGCAAGCAGGCTCGAATCCCTTGTTGTCGGGGGGGGTATTCCTGGCAGTTCGAAGGCCAGATGTTGATCCGCCCTCGGCAGCTGTCCGTCATTCTGAGATAAGGTTTATACCACCCGTCGCGGTCTCCTCACAGACAATTCCGAGACAGTTAGATCTGATGTGTCATAAATGTGGCACCTCAATTGTCCGTTTTTAGTGTCAACAGTGGACAATCTATTGGATTTGCTGGGTGTAAATTTTATTTGAGCCCACTTTTGTCTGACACCTTGGTCCAGGATCAGAACAGGTCAGAATTGTCATCAACATTCAGAGGAAAAAATAGAGAGAGCTTTGCAAATCGATGAGCTTTAACTGTTTCTTTAGTTTGTATGAGAGTACCTATTGAGATAGGGCTTGACAGTGGTTATGCCAACCACAAAGAACATGAGCACGGAGAAGGCCATCATGGCGAAGCCCAGCAGGATGGCTCGATCTTCACCCACGCTGGAAGCCGGCATCTGGGTTCGAGCTACCTGGCCCCCGCGTCCGGCCGCTCCTCTGTTCCACTGCTGCTCGGGCGTCACCGGTGAGGGAAAAAGCTCTGAATGTCTCTCACACACACACACGCGCGCACACATGAATACATGGGTGATTCAAAAATTCGGTTGCAGCTCAGACTGGATTTCTGATTCAACACACTGACACATTTCAAATGACTCAAAAGCTAGTAGAAATCAGGTCAGTTCACATCTTTTAATCTGCAAAATCCAACTTCCTTGTTGAAAAATGCAAAAAGCATTTCTCAGTTTAAGACTTTTGAAAGAAAAATGGACACTACCTCAAAGATTTATAAAAGAAATTAGTGTTATTTTCCTTTTCAAGTGCTACAGATAAGGAATGTTTCTCTTTTTTTTTACACGTGGACACCTACAGTGTTTACAGTGCAAAACACTTTTAACAGTCAGCAATGTTTTTGCATCATAATTAACTCCCAGCAGTGTTTTCAAAAGTCCCGATGATTGACTCAGCTGATTTTCTGCTCTTACCGTGTCTGCCGCCTGCGAGCACCATGCAGGTTGATGGTAATGGGGATGCTAAACGACCTCCGGGGGGAAGCCGTGTTCAAGAACATGCCCACTCTTATCTCAGCTACCCACCCAGCCTAAAGGTACGTCTACCCAACCAAACAGCCTCTCACTATCTCAAAAGTTAAATATTCTTTGACCAGCAGATGAGCATCTGTTATCACCGGCAGACTCCGGAGCCGTGACTAAGTGCACCACACCGTGGTCCATTCACCAGGGAACGTCCTGTTGTTTACCAAAGCTCAAAGGTGAGCGCGACAACTTCTTCCACTCTTGCGCGTTTCTATAGAAACCGCCGCAGGTAGGGCAAGAGGCATGCTAATGGCCTCTCACCGGGCCTGTGACATTCAGCTGGAGCTGTTTACCACGAAAAAAAGCGGAGATGGATGGATGGATGAACCCCTGTTGATTGATAACTTTTTTCTTTTTTTTTTTACAGACTGAAACTGTAACTCACAGCCACGCCGCACTGGTAGAAGTGCATGAATATATTTATAAAAAGAGCACAAGACCCACAGTAGCAACAGTGTGGTTACCCTTTTATAACACACAGCCAAATTTCACACACTTTTCAACAAATACGGAGGGCGTACTTACCGAAACGCGAGAGTCCTGTGGTGTTTCATCCCCTTTTGATCTGTGGAGCTTGAAACCCCTCAGATTGGGCAGAGGCTGAGCGACAAGAGTGCAAGATGCTCAGCAAGTTTGCATGGGTTATTCAAACAATCGAAATTCCTTTTATTATTCATGGCTTGCTGGAAAACAGATGGAGGTATTAACCTGGTGACAGTTCAGTTTAGGATAACAAGCCCAAGGCTGGAAAGGCCACAGCTGCTTAAAAATCTGGCAACCCCTTATCAAATAGGCAGAAACTTCATTGTGTAAAAAAAAAGATACATGCACCGAAAAAAATGATATTCGTGTTGCATACAGATGCAGCTCCATGTCACCTTTCCCTGATAACATTTACAACTGTGGGGCTGCATGGTGGTTTTGTGGCCGTCCGATGGATTAGCGACTACTGGAGTAGAGGAGTGGAGTAGAAGTACAAGTATTATATAAAAAAACTGACTTGAATAAAAGTTGAAGTGTTCTTTCAACACTGTACTTAAGTGGAAGTACGGAAGTACTCCATTTTTTTAACTTAAGTATTGCAAGTAGAAGTATTTCAAAAATTGCTACTTAAGTATTGAAAGTACAAGAATAAGTAAAAGTACAAGTACTGTGTATATTTAAAAAAAGGCAGTCAAAAGTTTGATAGATATTGGTTATATTATTTCAAAACATGTGAAAGACCATACAGGTGTTCACAAATAAAACACAAATAAAACATCTCAAAAGACCAGAGGGGAAAGTTAAGCCTGGTGGTGAACCTTATGATGGAACAGCCCAGAAGCATCAACGTGAAGCATCAAGCTCTTCCATCAACAGGCTGACCACGGCCTCCAGGTCAACTTGCTATGCTTGATCGCTCAAATCGGCCAATGATGAGCCACCTTCACAAACCATGACAGAGCTATTTACAGCTCTGGCATTGACACTATGATCATTACGTTTACACATAAGTAACAAGTAACGATTCAGCCTGTGAAAGTAAAAGTATTAAATTAATCAAAAATATGTAGTGGAGTAAAATTAAAAGTAGGGAAAAAAAAATATACTCCAATAAAGTACAGATACTGCATTTTGGTACTTTACCCTTTAAAGCCTTATCCAAGAAAAATAGGAAGAATATTGGATGTTTTTAGTCTGAAGTCTTTCTTTCGCCCCTCAACAATATATGAAGGAAAAATAAAAGAACTTATTTTGATCAAATTAGCGTGCAATAAGTCAAATATATACTTTCGTGTAGTCTTCTACTCGCTGTTATCAGGTATATCTAAATGTGTACAACAGGGGTTTTACCCCTGAATGATGCAAAAAGTCTCAGATCCAAAAGGCTACAGAAACCGTATGTATGAAATAGGATACATTTGGCATTACAGGGTTAAGTAAAGTACTTAAGTAGTTCTACTTTGTTACTGTACATCTCTGATTGGAGACCTTTCCAGGGTGTAACCCGCCTCTCATCTGCCGCGAACCCACCAGGAATGAGTGTTATAGGTAATGGATGGGTAATGAGGACAAGAAGTCCATTTGGCCTCAGGAGTATCATTTGCCGACAGCCAGAGGGTGACCCCATCTAAGCTAAACATGGCAGTAGACAGAAAAAGGATTTAAAGGATTTACAATGGTCTTTCCAATCTTTGGCCGTTTTATCCAAAAGAAAATGAAACATGGACTCATCTGACCATCGAGAGAGAGCATGTTTTTTTTGTGTGTTTTGTGTTAATCTCAGATGACGTTGAATGAGAGCGCTGTTGCGATGTTCTTAATGAATGCGTGGCTTCCTCCGTCTGTGAGACGGCTGCAGGTTATTTCTCTGGATGTAGCGGCCGATTAGGATGAGTCACAACGGTTTTCTGAGGAACTACTAAGCCTGAACCTGAATTGGTTACATGACGGCAGTATGCCACGTGATGATTTCTCTGTAAATACAGTCCGAGGGGCTTGATCACATGCATCTAACAGCGGCCTCTGCTGTTTTCCAACCCAGAGGGATATTTCTGTAATATATATATATATGTCGGGCAGTTTGACAAACATGTAGAGAGTCAAGACCAATTCATGCTGAGAAAGATCACATATCTGTTGAAAGTGACTCAGAGAATTCTCAAATGTCACAAGTTTGAATGCATATTGTAGAATAATCCAGAATGCTGTTCTGTGTATGTTCTATGAATTTCGTTTCTCAGACTCTTTCCCAACTTTGGTTGAGAATATTGCTGGTATCAAACTCTGGGGTTGTTCACAATTTCAAAATACAGCAAAGCTGGTAATTAAAAGACTGAAAATAAAGTTTAAAAACTGTTTTGTTTATTTTTGTTTCCACGTTAGAACTCTTACAAACTTTTCTGGGAATAGAGTTATATTAGATCACATTTTTTTAATTATTTGTTTGTAGGTAAAAGAACACTGAGTTCACTTTTCTGTAAAAAAAAAAAGAAATAAAGAAAAGAAAATGATTTATATCCACGATGTACTAAAGAAGATAGACTTTTCACATTTCCTTTCTGAGCTCTGGCAGAAGCAAGGGCTTTTGATGAAACTGAAGAAAACAAAATTAAAAATGTATAAAGCGCAGGCTACCTTACCTCTGCTAGCAACCTGAGCCCTTGCCCTGACCATGAAGCTCACAGCATGTTCCTGCACATGATTCAAAGAGAATTCATTTTTAAATATAAACGCCTAGATGAAACGGCATTGCTATTCTAAAATGCAAAGGTTTTTCACGGTGGATTTGACATATGCTCCCCTGGATCAGGACTCCGCTGTTGTTTAGCTCTTTCCATTGGAGAACCATAATTTTTTGCTTTTTGTCCTTGAGAAGTTGTTATATGTTCAATGGTGCAACCCTCTTCCTCTAATTTTCTGGACCAGAAGCCGTAAGTGGAGGCATGGTGTCTCTTGTTATCTGATTATGCCTCAGCTCAATGTTTTAGTCCAACATGCACCGGCAGAGATCAGTTTTTAAAAAGCAGCAAGTCAATGAGAACAATGGATAATAAGCAAAAGAGGAACCTAACCTTTCTAACCATCGGACTGATATTCATGCTGAGCGGCATTGAGTACGGTAAGTTTGTAATTACAGCTTTTTAAGACAGTACTGGAGCCAAAGAAAAGATCTTCTTGTCAGTTTTGGCTGTAAGCGCTCATCATAGACGGCTTGACATCTAATTTAAGTTTGATGAACTTTGCTGTGGGCATACATGTCTCCTCTCTCTTCTCTATAACCAACATTCCCTATTCCCCTATGGGATATTCTCAGCTGTCATTCTACCTACAATATGGAGGTACCTGCAGATTTTAGAGGCTCCACCTTACTTCCTGGGTCTGGGTCTGTCTGCCTTCAGTCTGAGTGGGCTGCTCACAGGTCCACTTTTCGGATTGTGGTCGGATCGCTGCAAAACCACAAAATTCATTATCCTATTCTCCAATCTTTTTGAGATTGCTGGTAAGTAGTCAAACCACCAGACATATCACATGACATTTTAAATTAACTTTCTGTCGTCGTCCCCCCGTCCCCCCTCTTGCATTCCATGAGAATTGTGTGTGGACAACAACATGTGTTTGTATGCGTGTTTGTATGTGATAGAGAGGGAGAGACAGTTTGCTTGAAATGTTCATAGCATCCTGGCAGCCCTTGAAATTTCAACACAAACAAATTCTAGCTAAGAGCTAAAGTCAACATTTCAAAAATGGCAACACTGACAGCGCCAACAGAGCCAAATACACTTTTCCTGGATGTTGTGTTTATCCCAAAATGTGGTATTTTCATTACAAAACGCATGCAAAGCGTTCAGCTGAAGCTAGTGGGACGGTTTCAAGGTCAGCATTTTAAGGTTTTTATAGGTTTTAAGCAAAAACGTTTGTCTGTTATCTGAACCAGCTGTTTTCCAAATATGACATTTCATTTTCATCCTTCCTCAGGTAACTTCATGTATTTCATCGGCTATTCGAAGTGGCTGTTATTATGCAGTCGGCTTGTGGCAGGTGACAAACACACACGTCTACCAACTTTTTCTGTCGGTGTTGTGTTTCATTCATGTAATGACGTTGTATTCTAGTGCCCCTCCCCCCAACCCTAACCATAATAGGTAAATGCCTAACCCAAAGTTCAAAAAGTCTAAATATAGCCTAATTTTAAATTCTAACTCTAAACCAAACTTTAAAGATTTTGAAAATATGGGTCTCACCATTAATTGCCCCCAAAAACACACTTGACCACCAAGTTTTTTTTTTTTAAATTTAGCTTATCAAGACAGAAAAACAGGCATCATGTGTAAATCATCAAATGAATCCATTATTTGTCCAAGTTAAAATGAATGGCACCCCTAAATTGTGACAGATTTTAGAGTATCATCTGTAAAAGTTTCAAATAATTTTTTTTTGTCCAATAAACAATTTCTTTTCAATGGTAGACCCATTTTTTCTAAACATTTTAATTTAAACTCATGGCCCTATTTATTGACCCTTTAAACCATTGTTAGTCATATTAATCTGGTTTAATTTAAATTCAATTTTACACACTCACCTGATGAATCAGCAAAATTACTCAGACCAAGCATTTATTAACCTAGCCGACTGTAAACCCAAAGCATTCATCCTAAAAACTAGCCATTGCATAGCTCTTGCTTTGTTTTGCCATTCCTATTAAAATTGGTACTTGGGTTACAGTTGTGCAGTGAGCATTTCAACACAAAGTTTTGTAAATGAGGTGACTGTTCTTTGTCTTTCCTCTCAGGTATCGGTGCAGGAGCAGGCTCCTCCATTTTCGGTTTCCTCACGCGGAGCACTCTGCCAGAGGAGCGTGCTGGTATCTTTGCGGCCGTCATGGCCTGTCGACAAGCTGGCCTCCTGGTTGGTCAGTTCATCCTCTTCCTCTCCCCACGGACAGACGAGCGTCACTCTCACCTCACACCCGTTGTCAGAGCGTTCTGCTCTCTGTTAAACGTCATCATTCGAGAAGGATTTTGAGATGTTTTCTTTGATGTTTCCTTTTGGCTGCAAGGAAAAAAAGTACTTTCAATAGAATCACCGAGGTGCAGGCCAAAGTCTTCACAGATACTCCATTTATCTTGTCTTTAAAGCACTTCCTCCTGTCTCTCCAGGGCCAGCGTTCAACTTGTTCCTGCGGCTGTGTGATTTCAAACTGGGGCCCTTTGTTGTGAACAAGTATACTTCCCCTGGGGTAAAAATCAGTATTCTGAGGCTCCCTGAAAGACCTGTGCATACAAAAACAACCTTACGAAACAGTCACTCTCTGTGATTTTACACGCTTTGTTCTCTCTTTTTAATAAGATTTTCTTTAAAAAACTGTAAAGATGCCTCAGTCTGTACCCGGCTGTATCTGTCGAATTCAATCTTACAAAACATTAATTAAACAACTGTGGCATGGGATCACCTGAGAGAGGCAATGTGGCAAACCTCCTCTGCTGCCTGCTCTTGATTACATTTGAATGAAATAATGATGGAGTTGTGGGATTAAGACGGAGTTGAAAACACATTTTTTGGTATTCACTGTAAAGCAATGAATGTAACGCAGGTTGTCGGGTTCTTTTTTTCCTCTTTGCTCTTAGATCTTTATGTGCCTATTGTGGGTGTTGGTCCAGTTTGTTGTTTTGGCAATGTATTGGGACCTACCACCAGTCAGTTCAGAAGGTGGAGCCATAATGATGGAGACGAAAGAGGAGGAAGGAGAGGAGGCGCCGTTGATGGGGTCAGATGAGGAGATGGCACAGACTTACAGAGCGGTTAACTCCGACCAAGTGGAGACTTCCACCTCGCCTGAGCTTCAGCCCGTCCGGGGAACCTCGAACCCGTTCAAGAACTTCAGCGCCAGCAGCGGTGAGTTCATGGAGCTGACTGGCTGTCCCGAGAAATGACTGTCAGCTTTCCTCCTGCCCGTTTGTAAAGGTTCATGTAGACAGAGGTGTCACAGTCAATACACGTGTTTTGGATCTGCTCTATTGATTTCCTTGCAGTTATACGCACTCTCACTCACACAGACAGCTATGTTCAATTTCCCCTCGTCCTGTTTCTCCGAGGAATTTTGTGCAGCGTGTCAGATCAGATTCCCGGTGTATTGATTGTACGTGTGTCGTGATACGTGTGTGTGTAAGGTTTAAACAATTGTGTATGGATATATACATATATATGATGTCAGATGTCTTATTGGATTACCATCATAGTAGGCTCCATGCGATTCAACCACTGATTGTGTGCCATCATCTATTATATTCTTCTTTGCTGTGTTGGAATATCTGTGTGTGATTGCGTCAGTGTGTGTTCTTGTACAACTTACAATATGAGAACCATGCTGAAGTTGAAACCGGTGTGAGGACATTTAAGACTAGATTAAGACTTAGTTTCAGTGTAAAGGTTAGAAAAAGGTAAGAATTATGACAAGTGGTTGTGTTAAGCCCTTCTTTAATGTGATCAGAGAAATCTATTAATTTTGTTTAAATTTCTCCATCAACCCGGCTGTTGAATTGAGGAGACAAAGCAAATGGCCGGGATGAGGCAGGTGATGACCAACTGTGCTGGCGTTTGTCTTACTTAGCAGTTTAAGAATTACTTAAACGTTTTTATATTTTGGTTAAATTCTGTGGTCAGAATGAACTTCAATCCAATGTAATATGTTTGCAGAGTCCCCTGAAATTTCTTATATCTCCCTAGTGGTAAGAGCTGGCGCAGTATCAACGAATGGGCTCTCAAATGTGGCCACAAAACCATCAACACGTCTGTGGCTCTGCAATGTGCCACGTCTGAAAAAGGATACGCTCGTGTTGTGTGTCTGTGTGTGTCCACATGTCAAACTCTCGTATCGATTCTCTCACTCTCTGAAGATGAGGCGAAGAGATGGCTTGCAGGCCTCCTTGTTTATTGACTGGATTGCTGTGGTTGACTCGTGGATGAAATGGAGACAGAATTGGTAATGTGGCCAGCATTCATCCTATCGATTTCTGTTTGTCTTGCCATGCTAGAAACTCAGCAGAAACGGAGGATGTCTGCCTAAGCTCATGCGCTAGGTGTGTTTCTTAGCTGTTACAGTGTGTCTGGTACTTGCTGTCCTGAATTATTGATTCCTCTGGACTTTTTACGTATCTCTGATGGGCTTTTGAAAAGCCTGGACATCGTACACTTCCTTTCATTAGGTTTTATTTCTGGAAGGGGTTACTGAGTAAAAAACAAAAGATTGATCTTTCCTTTCAGATATTTCAACTCCTCTATGTAGCTTTTCAGTTAATTGGAAATGAAGGGTGATGAGTGGATCATAAGTCATTTTACTGATCACAAATACATTCTTTTATGTTCAGCAAACACATTCATTTGAATTTAACGTCTGGCAACGACTTCAGTTTTCCCTCATTTGATTATGGTTCTACCAAAACAAGACAAAGCTGAATTTTCAAACCACAAAACTTCCCCCATCTATCGCCTTAAAAGCACAATACAAACGTATACATCCACAACATTTAGTTAGGAGATTATCGAGTTGAGCAAAGACCAATAACCGTGGTAAATACAGTCATTGATGGACAATATCTAGCGACATATCTACGATAACTGTATAGAAATAGACAAATTCCCCACAAAACAAACAAGACCATTTTCTTGTCTTGCTGAAAAACAGCAACAATTATGTCGGTTTTCAGGCACTTTGATTGTCAGAGGTATAGCCATTATGGCAAAACTGTCAGGGTGTTTACTCTCATTCTTTATGGAATAAAAAAAACTTTAGCTGTGGCCTTTTCAAATGCAGTCTTCCTTTTTGTGAACCCTCTGGAAGGCTGCTCTGCTGTCTGCCAACTGCTAGGAGTTTTCACTTTCTGCACTGTTATATGAATATGCGGCATGTCAACTGTGTTGCATGCAATGTGTTTTCATAATAATTTGTGTTCCTTTTAGTAAAATTTAGCTTTCTAAAGACATGCCAGACAAATCTTTTTCCTTACCTGATTAGTCTTATTTATCTTGCCTAAAAATCTGGGCCTATTAATCTCTCAGATGAATCTCTCTCCACTAATGGAAACAATCCTATATTGGTTAAGTGGCTGTATACAACCTAAATTCTCCCAAAAGGTTCTGGGACTGTTTAAAAAGTGATGAAATGGCACTAGGCCACATTCATTTATGTGTTAAGTCCCAGCATCTTTTAATTAGGCTGAAAACATCTGAGTGGACGATTTGCTTGACTTTTAGGAGAGGAGTGTTGTGCCATTATTGTCTGACATTGGAAGCTGCACAACAGTTGCTGTAATTGTCTTTGTTGATTAGTTTTTTTGTTTCATGATACATCAATTCTGTTGGATTGGACTGCAGGCAGGCTAGTCCAGCACATGGAATATCCCATTACACAGCTATTCTGTTGTATTATGCTGTTGTAAAACCTGTTTATATATATCAGCATTGACAATTGCCTTTTCCAGATGTACAAGTTGTCATTAAGGGTTTGGGTTAGGGTTAGGGTTTCAATCACCATCAAATTTAGGATGCAGAGCCTGCGATTTGAAATAAATCTTTTATTTGTTTAAATACAGCACATCTTTGCGCTTTTCCCCCAGTCCATTTGGAATTGGTGTTGGAGGAAGCAGCGGAATTTCTGAGTCATGTTCATACATAGCCTCTTTGATTGATTTAATTAATGACTAATTAAGATGGTTCAGAGTCTGTGGAATATTTCTCGATTATACAGTCATATCTGTTTTAATGCTCTGCAGCGAGAGGGGCTAATGACTGTGGTTATTATTTCTGCCCATTTCTCTAATTTATCAGAATTTTCTTTGTATTCAGCGTATTGATTAACAATTTTGAATATTCAATGTCATTTACATTAACATTAGATTCTAAAGTTCTTAAAGTCTAATCAGCATTTCACATGTTTTCCCATCCTCTATTGTGTATATAAATCTAGGTGAATGTAGAAATAATTCTATTCTTTTTTTTATTTATATGCAGCTGTTCTTACCATTTTCTTGAGCTCTTTGGAGAATGACACAAAGTCAAAGACAGGTGAGCTAGGGAATTTAAAAGATTCTGAGCTGCTGCATAGAGAAGATGACAGCGGTCACATTATTCTGTAGGTTGGGACTGCCATGGTGATACCACGATTCAGTCACTGCTGGACGACAGAACCTGTCTCAAGTGCTCAACCCTGAAGCCCTGTTGTTTTAAGCTGTCTTTATGCATATAATTTGTCTAAATATATATGTAAATATATTTTTTCTTAACCCAGAAATCTTTTTATTTACCCCTTTCTCTTTTCCATTTAATTTCTGGAAAACTACCTGAGATGGAATGTGTTTCTAGGGCTTTTGGAAAAAGAAAAGCTTTTAAAGGTATCCTATCCTTAACTCTGTGTAAGCAATTGCTTCAAAGTGATCAAACACTGTCTTTGATTTATCCACTTTTTCAAAAATATTCAGATTAATCCAGACTTGCACTAGATTCTGAGGCGAAAAATCTTTATCTGCACTGTTTTGTTTAAAAAATCTCCCTCTTAGCTTTATGGAATACTATGTCAAATCACTGCAGGAGGCCTTAAACCCACAAAAACCCTGCATTCTTAAAATGAATAACCACTGCCTTCAGGAAATGCATCTGTATAAATAAACAAAAGTTTCTAATCACACAAATAATACTGCAAATACCGAGCAGAGTGAAGTGAACCACAGTAAACTGCATATGCAATAACAAGCCGCTCCTCCAGCCATCTGGCGTGGAGGTCCAAATTTAGCAGCTCATTTTCCTCCTCCCTAATTCCATGAGGGGGTTTAGTTCCAGAAAAAGCTAGTTTCAATACTCTGAATTGATTAAAATCTGGTCCTCTCGTGTGTTGTCACGAGTTATAAATGCGGGCCCCATTCAGAAACCAAAGTTATCTGCAGCAAAAGGGCAACTCAAGGTCCACCGTGCCTGTAATGGAGCTCAGGCTTTCTATTTTCATTAAACTCCTCGATCTCATCCTAACTTGTGGATCTGTTCTTTTAGCTGCTATTCAAACTCGTTTTTTAAAAATCGTTCTCTCACATCCTTTGCCGACCGTCTCTCCTTCTTTCTCCGTGCAGAGTTCCTGAGAGAGGAGGTGGTTGTGGTCCTGACGGCCCAGTTCGTCACTCTGTTCAACCAGACGGCGCTGGAGGTGAGAGCCGCCGCCGTCGAGAGCCGTCAGCCTTCAGTTGTGAAACATTTTTTCTCTAGACGACTACACACGGGAATGAATCCATCCTGAATCAGTCGGAGGTTTTAATGGAAAGATTAACTTCGAGAAAATAAACCGAAGGAGTCGGTTCAAGTGAAACTAAGGCACTGCGCTGAATGGGAGTCATATTTGCTTACCTGGTTTATATAATTGCTTTTGAGTGCTCAGTTCAGCTCTAATAAGAATTTCCTCCTCCTCTGACTCATCCGCTTTGTCTAATCGACTGTCTTTCTAAATCCAGACCATGGTGACTCCTCTGACGCAGCGCTACTTCAGCTTCGGCGAGCTGGGCAACAGTCTGATGTACAGCCTGTGTGGGGTGGAGGTCATCCTGGGCTTCTTCTTCGTGCGCTGGCTGAGCGGGAAGGTGGCGGACCGTGCCGTGCTGGCCGTGGGCCTGGTCATCTGCTGCACCGCCTGTGTCTGGTGCCTCATTTTCCTCTGCGACCCCCGAGGTGCTAACCCGCTTTGCGAAAAAAAACAACACACACACAAACGCATCCAGTTCACACAAACTGGACGCCGCCTCTGCGCCAGGGCCAGATTTCTCACCACATGCGATTGAGGGTTGGAGCTGGATCAGGTTACGCTGAGGGTGAAGTGAACGGGCTTTGTAAATAATAGCATTCGGGCTCTGGTCGGCCAGCAGGAGATCGCACAATGCAAGCCAGACCCTGTATGTTCACGTTGGCCTAAGTCTGTTGCAGCTCATTTATTGCTCTGATAACCAGTGACAGATTCTGGAACTGCGTTGTGCCTCAGTGTACATATAAAAAGATTACAGAAATCTAATTATACCAACATTCTGTTTGTGCAGACTGTAGAATACGTTTGTTCCCTTATTTGTTACAGTCACGTTAAAACAGGCAATCCTCAAACCTACAGATACCTGATGTCAAACGACTGCCACGCTTGGATCACTGACAAAGATGTTTAAACGGCGAAATTGCTTTTCATCATACAATTATAGAGTTTGGGCTCAGGCGGGAACGTCCAACGATGGGAGCGGGCTCACATTCACACCAACATGTGCATGATGCAAAGCAGCAGAGAACAAAAATGGAGCCGCTGCCAGCTTGGCAGGGGTTTCTTTTTCAGACAGAGCTATCGGCGGTGGTGCCAGCCTGTTTTGTGGAGGAAAGTCACAAACCGAAAGATGAGGGGGAACTGCCGCATGAGCTGACTCTGGCTTCCAATCCTCACAATTTATGAGAATACAAAAGCTACTAAATGTGCAACTTCTGAAAGATCTAGCACATAGATATATGGAAATCTGAAGTTAGGTTTCTAAAAATCTTTCTTTGATTAAGTAAATTGTCCCGACGCAAAACCATTTTCGTTCCTTTACTCTTTCTCGAGCAATTTTCAGTCCAGTTCTTGTCTTGTCTGACCATTTTTCACAGGAATGTTTTTGTGTTTGTCGAGCCATCTAGCACCAGCCTATGAATCATTCAAGTAGAATAAAAGCCCCTCAGGGATGCACCAGTGTTGTTTTTTTTTTTTACACATAACAGCTCATAAAAGACATCTTCGCAAAAAAAATCTATTTAAAAATATCCCCCAGTACTATGTGAATTAGGATCTGCCGTAAAAAAAAAATCCAAATTTCTTTCCTTTTCTTCTTTGTTCAAAAACACAACATAGCATTTATAGGAGAACAGCGTGATTCCAAAGAGTGCTCTCATATCTCAGCATGGTGTGCTGCGTAACTTAAAAGAAAGAAAAAATTGATGAAACCAGACAAGTGGAGGACAAAAGAAGAGGTATCAAGCCCAGAAACCTGTCTGCAGCAGATAGTGTCTGAGAGTGACATCCTTGAGAAATGAGTAAAAAAAATCCATCAAAAGACCTGACACAGGACTCGAAAGATACTTCTGGGCTTTCAATTGTTCTATCCTCTGTTGGCCTCATCAGAAATGGGCACGTTGCCCGCGCACTACTGGTTTACCATTTGTATTTGTACGTTGTTTCCATAAAAACCGACGCAATGCTTCCATTTTCCCCGGCAGTTTCGTGAAAACTTTTGTGTTTTTTCGGTACATTGTTGTGACAGAAATCTCCCTCCCCTGCCAGGTGGTTATGGATGGGAGCTGTCGGCCTTCATCATCGGAGTGTTCCTGCAGCTGCTGGGGCTTCCCTTCGTGGCCGTGTCTCAGGTGTCTCTCTTCTCCAAAGTCACCGCGGAGAAAACGCAAGGTTGGCACGGTTTCTATTTCTCCGAATATGTGATGCTGAAGAAAAAGTTTACAGTGCTGCTTGGAAGGGCGGAGCTTTAATGCTTTTGCGATCCTTCACCCAAAAAAAAAAAAAAGGATTCAGCCAAGGAGTCAGACGATCGGTCGGGGGCCTGGCCACCATCCTGGGGCCTTTGTGGGCCGGAGGGCTGACCAATAATTTGTACATCATGTTGGGCATGATGCTGGCTCTCCTTGTAATGATCACGGTAAGTATAACAAAAAACACTTTGCGAACCACCAGCTTGTTCAGATCTCATACATCTCATTCAGACACGTGTTCAGGAGCCCTTAAGTCCAGTTTCCCTGAACTAGTCCTTTAAAATTGGATTTATCAATATAGTTACCCAGGGAATGATGATACTGGTTGTTAAGAAGAGGTTAGCACCGTCAAAGGGATATAACTCAAAACATGCAGAGTAGAAATATTTTACATATATTCCTGTTAACGGGTTCCAAATGGTGTTATACTATAAATAGCAGCATCATTCACAGCAAGATGGTCCCTGGTCCGAATCCTAGATCCTAGCCTTTCTTTGTATGATTTGCATGTTGATTCCAGTCTCATCTCAATGCTCAAAGATTTTAAATTGACCATTGAATGGTGAGCTGGTGATTGTTTGTGGATTTGCCTCTTTGTGGCCCCGTGATGAATGGTCTCACCCAAACGATGGCTGGAATAAGTTCCCGAGGCCCTGAATTGGATTAAGTAGGCACTGAAAATGGATGCACGGTCATTACTGTAGAGGCGCGGGCTCTGATTGGTGGGTTTATCAGGCTGACCCCTTATTCTGCAAATCTAAAAATAGCGATTTAATTGGATTATATAATACATACACAAGGTAAGGATCAGTAATCCAATTTTTCAATAATTTACCAGGAGAAGATTCATTTCCATATTTGTTAATGTTTGTATGTGTATAAAATTCAAGATATATGAAAATAGCTAAACCTAAAACCCAACATACGATTTGATTATTTTTTATTTCTACTTACGATTTTGATTAATTTTATATCTTATCAAACAAGCTCTGAAAATAAAGTTTGTACAATGAGAAAACGGTCCCAAAGAGAATCTGGTTGCCGCCTATGGAGCATGAACTTAAATCGTAATAGTTGAGGTCAAGCATTTATTTCACACATTACCACTCAAACCTATAAATGCAGACTTCATTGAATCATTTAAAGGTCTCGACCTGCAAGGTGATAATAGCTGGCCGCCCAATGAGTCCCAATGCATTATAATGTCTTGCAAAAAGTATGCTGACCAAGAGCCTGGAGATAAGTGTCTGCTGACATCATGTTAAACTGAATTGGCCATATGAACAAAACAAAGGAGAGGTTGACGCTTTGGGAGATTTGCTTTAAGGCAGGAGATTAGCTTCGTTTGTCAAAAAGCAACCAGTCTCACGAGAGAATATGGAATGAGTTAATGTGTTCGCATTTGTGGACAATGTGTTGATCGATGGAACCAATCTGAATAAAATGTTGTTGTTCAAGTCAGTGTACTCTTTAATCCCAAATTCTAAAATCGAAATGTACGTTGATTTGAACCCCAGCTCTTAACTTCCAACTCTTAATGAACAATAATAATATTAATAATTCTAAGTAATCTTAGTTGATGGACAAAAGATACACTCATTATCTGACTTTGGCTTTGTTGACACAGAGAACTGAAGAGGTATAATATAGCTGTTTTACAGCTTTGGGCTTTTTATGCTGCAGTCGCAGCATGTTGCCTTGGACCGAGATACATATTTTACAATCTGTGATAAGACTGGAAAGTGGAAAGAAGCCTTAAATGATTGCAACCAGAAGGGGAGACTTCAGTTTGCTTTTGTGTTCCAGTATATCAACAATGGCGATGTAATGACAAAGTATAAATATTCAGACCAATTCACATAATTTTGAGATATGTTAAGAAATAAATGAGAAGGGAGAAATAAGAGTAATTGATATATAATAATGATCCATCCATCCATTTTTCTGTACCACTCATTCCCAACCTATCCTAGTACACCCTGGCAAGTCTAATCCATAGATTATTAGACATAAATTGATCAAATATCATTATACATCTCATAATTTGGCCCATCTACTTAATTATTATGCCATGATTCAGCACCATAAGCTAATACCATCTACCTTTTCTCAGAAGGGAGAAAAGCTAGGCCTCAAAAGGATATATTCAGACCTGGACCTTTAACTATTTTTTTTCATCAAGGTACAAAACTTTAAGTGTGATGGTTGAATGTGCTGATCAGTATCACTTTTTCTGCATGGAAAACGAAGCTTAAGCTGAAGTGAAAGGCAGTGGCCATGGGGTGTTCTTGCTGCGAAATCCTTAACTCAGCACGTCTTTAATGGCCAATTCTTATTACTTTGGCGCTCTCTATTCTCTAAAGCCACATCACCCCGTGCGTTTTCTTTTTTGCAGGTTATGACAGCGCTGTCCTACGAGCGGCTGGCTGAGCCCAGGGCGGTGCAGTGCGCCCACAGCTCCGACAGCGGAGGATAGAGCCGCGGCCTGAATGACGAGCAGCAGCAGAGGCTGAGGACGGGGTCCAGGGAATGCCCTTCACTTCAGAGAGAATCAATCCAAGTTTTACTGCAGAGGAAAGTGTGTGACTGTGGGATAAAAAATGTTCAAAGCGCTTCGTGGGTGAAGCACCACGTGTTTTGAAGCTCCACACAGTCTCCCAGCCATCAGTTTACATCGGAATCTACCACAAGTTTCCCCCATTACTATCAGACGATTAATTACATTTTACACAAGGGGGCACCATTGCTCTCGTGTTGAATATTCAGAGGTTTAATTGAAGATGAAAGCCATTATTTTTAAACTCAACTATTTATATTCCCAGGTATTAGGAGGAAAAACGATAGAGAGCAGCTCGTACTGCGTGACCCGCGTTCCGAATTATTTTGTCTTTCCCTCAGTCTTCCTTCCTGTGATAAAACAGAAATCTCTCTGAAAATTGAAACAGTTGACACAATGAGTGCAGATGTGGAGTTAGCAGCTCCCTGTCAGAGCCGCTGACAGGAGTAGCGCGTCAAACAGAGCGAGGCTTTACAGTTTTGTATGTATTCCAAAACCAGACACTCATATTTAATCCTTGCATGTCATTAAAACCAGCTTGTTGTTACTCCTATTCATCTCACTCAAATGGCACTCTTGTGAATTAAAACCAAATCTAAAAAGTACTTGTTAACTTGCCATCTGTAATCTGTTTTTTTTTTTTTTAACTTTGGGGTTGATTTAAATTTTAATTGCACGTATTCATTATTCAAAACATGACAAGGTGTGAGTTGTGTGTAGTCAGCTGTTTTTGCCTGTATCCTCCTCTAGGATGTGCTGCATGCTACATATCTGTGAATGAGAGAGGGGATGCTACAAGCAACATCAAGGCACAGTCTATTCCCTTTGTAGCAATGAGCACGGGTTTGGCCAGTCTCTGTGTTTTTGCATAATTGCAGATAAGGCTCAGTAACCTTTCTGGTTTTCAGCGCTCAGCAGGTGATGTTTGCATTTCCGGAAGCCTTTTTTTTTCTTTTTTGTGTGTGTGTGTGTGTGTGTGTGTGCCTGAAATGGAAATTCTAATCTCTGCGACTCAAGGACATAATATATATAAGTACTTTCATGCCCTGATCAGCGCATTCACGTACTTGACATTTTAAAGGAGATAACGGGCTGCACAGATTCAGGTCAAGCCTGAATTTATTCTCTTTAAACTATGGCTTGATTTGACAGGATTATTCCCCTCAGTCTTATGTTTTGCCATTACTGAAATGTAGTCTTACACAAAACCTGGATTTACCACAGTGTGCTTTATTTTCATTTTTTGCTATTTGCGATGGGCAAACATCCCGGCAAAAGTCCAGGAGGTTAAAAAAGACAGAGGCGCGTGAAACGGCTGCAAATGAAAAGTTGAATTCGTGCTCATTACCTCAAACTCGGAGGGTTCAATGCAGCTGCTTTCCTCGCTTCGCCATGACCAGAAGCGCAATTTAGCGAGGTGGTTAACAAGCCTTGAAAAGATACTGCAGCAGAGTGAGGGATACAGCTGAAATAACTCTTTTACGTCTTAAATGGGTTTCTTCGCCGTAATGAAAACGAGACACACTTAGACATAACTAAAACATAAAAAAAGCACAAGGAAATGTGATGAGACTCTCCAGACAAGTGCAGTGACCTGCATTCTAAATCTGAAAAGCCCACAGAGGTACATAATCCCCGCAAAGACATATACACAGAAATCAGAGGCCCTGTTGTTTTATGTTGAATATATTAATGGACCACAGACTTATGAAATTTTTAAACATACGATGAAGAATCAGTTGAGGCAGGGGCAAACAATTATTTCCGAAAGCCATGTATGAATTTTTGTCGCTATGGAGATGGGATTTTGTGAAGAGGGAAGGAGGCTGCAGAGATGAATAACATTATGTAATTGGAGAGAGGCTCCAGCGGTTATTCTGGTGGAGCATGTTGTAGCATGTTGTGGAACAGAAGGGGTTGTAGTCCGAGGCGTTTGCTATTGTCCTTCAAATTTGACTGTACCGTAAATGGTTTCGGACTGATGTTTATGTGCCTCTTTCGCTGATAGATGTAACCAGTCCTCTATTTTTAGTGCTCCTTTGTGTCACTACTACTGAAAATTTAAACACAGAGGTCACTGGTCCAGAACGCAACTCCTGTCAGGAACAAGGCTTTTATCACTCCATTTTCTATTTTCAAATGAAAAATATAAACCTCCATTTATTATCATCTTATATTTATCTTCTCTTGCCTTTAGGCAGTATTGGGAATGTATAATTATAGCTAATTTTTTCTTTTGCATTATGATAATAAGGGAACATCTTGCTCATTCCTTCTATAAGAAGAGCAATTACAGGACACATTAAACAATAATAACTGCTGCCGGTAAGATTTCTTTGGTCGGAGCCTACATATGGAATGCACATACATTTGTATGATCATATATTTTTTGTAACACAACTAATCCACTGCGACCAGGTAATGCTTCATGTTGAACTCTCCAAGCTTTATTTTTCACAATAACACCTAACTTTGGTTTTTAATCACCCTGTAGCCCTGAATTATAGCCAAGCTTTAGCGTTAGATAAAATTCTTGGTGTCACCCGCTGACTCTTACTGTGTTCATTATAGGCACTGTGTGTGTGCACCATACAGTGGTGTGTTACTACAGAGACACTGCACTGAGCATATCAAGAGACAGGATTCAGTTTCTTCTCTATGATGGTAAACTTTTGAGGAGCTTGGGGCTAAACTGCTGACCTTTTAGCAGGAGGACTCCCACTGTATCCACTAAGCCATTGACATCCTGTACGCTCGATGTTACCATTTCAACACTACATTACAAATGACTTTTTTTTTTGTGGGTGGTGGGGGTTGGGAAAACATCCTGGCTTGTGTTTTCGCAGATATAATAATAAGCTAGATTTCCTTCCCGGCTTATCAGATAGTGAAAAGATCTGAAAAGCACACAAAACATAGCGGACCAATCCATTTGCGCAATGAGTAACAGGTGAGTTTGTCTGCATGCCCAAAGTTTAATAGTGTCACAGACTGAAACATGTTTCCCAGCCTTTGCCTCAAATTAGGCACATTGATGTAGAATGATGGGAATCGTTAAGCTCCTAATAATGAGATGTGTAAGGCAGAAGCATGTGTTTTTTTTCCCTCCCAATTCTTTGTCCATTTTGTTTAATTTGTCATGTACTTTAAACCCTTAAAACCCAAACTTAAACCACCCCAGTTTCAGACGAGAGAGAGAAAACACTGTGGATGGGAAGTCTGCACAGATTTGCCCGTCTCAACATCCTTCTGTTCTTTGTAATTAACGGTTGCAGTCAAGTGAACAGCCAGACAGAGATAGAGAGTGGACTGTGGGAGTAAGAGAACGGAAAACAGTGACTGTGTTCAATAATCGTTAGGTTTGGTAGCCCAGCTTCTCTCGGTCAATTTCAAGCTCAAGGATATCAATACCAAGTGTCAATACACGTAAAACACAAACAATTTTGAGATATATAAACATTTTTAGAGCTACTTCAATCTACGTTTTGTCTTTTATACAACTAATCAATAATAGATTTGACAGTTTCTGCTGTCTCACTTACGGCCAAAAAAAGGTTCATGTTTAAATGTAAGTTGTATGTTCTAATTAGGTTTGAATGATTGCATATTAGTTAATGTAATACAAATGTAAGCTGTGTGCTTTGCTAAACTCATCATTGGATTTGTTTGAGATTGTTAGTGTTGCTGTTTGAGGCTTCATTTTCTAAAGCTGCAAGTTGGAATGTTTTCATTCTCCACACACACGGGAGGATAAAATAAATTCGAGAGGCAGGCGTTTGATCAAATTTTTACATTTTTTTTATTATGAGTTACTTTTAAAGGGGGGAAATATATGCCTATTCGCCTAAACGCTTTTTAAGTCATATCCCATTTTGGGATTGATAAAATATATTTTCAATAAAGTGAAAAATATGTGATTAAACATGATATTTTTGGCGCTGAAGAGCTTTAAAGCCAAATTGATGCTGTCATCGGACAAAGATTAAAGCACCAGCTCCTGGAGAGAAAAAGAGAATTCGACTGGAGCCAATATGTATCAATTATCTGTGCAGCAGCAGAATGGCTCCCCTCTCCCTCGTGGTATTAACTAGACTGAGTTTGGTTGTTAATAGGTTGTAAATGATAGATGAGTAATTAGTTTTGAAGGTGGAGGGTGTGAAATAATGGGGCCAACCCAGCTTATTTCTCTCAATGACCACCCACTCTCTCCTAAATCCATATTTTCTGCCTAAAGACTTGTTCTTACAAATCACAGATTTAATTTTCCCGGGGTGTATTTATTCAGGGTGTAATTTTGTTTCCCCCCGAGGAAAGACTATTCATCAGAAGAAATCTTTTAAATAGATGTCAGTGGCTGGTCCGCTGCCAGCGTGGTCAAAGATTTACATTTTCAAGCACTTTATTGTTGCTGACTTAAGAATTGTACTTCTGGATGTCATTGCCAGGGTGTGGCTCACGTCCAATTTTAGTGTGTGCGGAGGAAAGAGTCACACAAACCCGCGAGAGCCTCGGACATTTTTCCCAAACTATTACGGGAAAGTTTTCCTTATCTCATTCACTGTATTACGTGAGCGTTTGGGCATAATTAGATGAGAGTTTGGATCCACACCTTGAAGCAATATTGAGACGGTGACTAATGAGCTGACAGGGGAGTGGGGGAGATGGGAAGAGAGGACAGGGGACAGTGTGTGGCTGAACGCAGTCGAATACAAATCACAGCTTTAAATTTTTTTTTTACATCTCTTCCCTCATAAGCAGCTTTAGATTCAAAACAGGCCAAGCTGGCGGGAAGGCAAACTATTTGATTTATTGCACGTGACACCGGCACTCAAAGGGGTATCCATATCTGTAGGCCCCTCAATCATTGTCCTTTTGTATTCCGTGTGGCTGGCATTGCCTCAGTTACACTCAATCAATTCCCCACACCTACACCAATCATCCACCCCCAAACTCATATGTGGGCAGTTGGTGAAATTAATGCCTCTGGGATATGCACACGCGCCGAGTTTAAGGCAGCCCCGCTCGTTGATTGGAGTCTATTGTAACGGCAACGGAGATATATTCGGATAATCATCAGGCTCATTTGGGTTGGGAGCTTCGCTCACGAAGCTGGTGTTGCTTTGTGAAGGCGCTTTATTTTGGCGGGCGGCGGCGGCGGCGGGCGCGGTGGGGCCTAAATTTGCTCATCAACCACTTTCGTTCCAGCGCGAGGTAAAAAATTAGCCGATATTTCACGGTCTGACCCTTCGAAGGTGGCGTTCTAGCAGAGCTCAACGGGCCGTGGAGCTTAAATGAAATGGAGTCCAGACCGTAGGCGGTGTTCTGCGACGGAGACACGGGGAGAAATGGAAAACCCTTTTGCACAGCCTGACAAATCAGATAAAGCCCCCGTGTGCTGCTTGTTGTCCGACAGTGTCGGGGGGTCAAAGTTTATCTGTGCGCGGACCTGTGGGAGCCAGCTGATCTCATTAACGACATGTGTGGAGAATTTTATGAAATGATGAGAACTTCACAGGAGGTCAGCGGAGGATCAATATTAAATCCTATCTCATTTATAATCCTGCAGAGCGGAGAGGCTCCGCGGGGCTTAGATGCTTAAAGAAGACGGCGTTTGACAATTTACTTTAATGCTTGTATGAATAAATGTAATGGCACACAAATGCTTTGAATTTTTAATAATTTTTTATTTTATTATTCCTGTTTGCACGCACTGTAGTGTTGTTTGGTGTCAACAAACGCACTATAAATACACTGATGAATCCTGGAGAGGTTTGACCAGAGAGTGCTCGCGCACACAAATATGATCAAGGAGAATATTGACGGAGAGGCAATCTGAAATCAGAATCAATTCATTAGATGTTTGTTGTGTCTCCTGGCAGATTAATGTTGCGTCCTCAGCTATTTTAAGGAGATTCAGTCACTCTTATCTTCTATCTCTGCTGTCTTACCCACGGCGTCTTCAGATCAAGGATTAAGCTTCTGGTTATACATATCACTTAGAAGATTAACCCTTTTACACTCGCTTATCTCCCCAAGTTATGAATCTGGTAGCTGATTGGTGGCAGATTCAATGAGGGGTCTTTCGTGTGAATAATCTGAGCTGGCAGCTGGTTACGAATGCCCAAACTTTGTTTTGTGCATTGCCCTTCCTAATCTTGGAATTTAACCTCTGATTTCATATGTTCCTTTCGTCAATTAAGATATAAGATTGGTTTGAAGCGGTAGTTTGAAAGGCGATCCGGTCTATGTTGGGCCCAAACTTAAAAAAAGGGAGGCCACAGGGGTCCAGTTTCCCAGAGCCTGCATGTGTAATCCACCCTAACACGCATGCAAATCTCATCTGTGCCCGGACACAATGGGCAGTCTGTGTGGAGGAGGAAGGCAGGGTGAAGGAAGCGGGGTGAGAAAGGGAAAAAAAAAAAAAAAAACTGAAAGTGTGCATCCTCAGTGTTGGAGCGAAGGGGTTCTCGGTAGATGAAGCCCAGAAAAATCAGGTTCACAGACCGAGCAAGTTTCTTTGATCGGGGGGGGGTTCATATTTAAACATCTGCGCGATTAATCCAATATCCACGGGGCTCTCTGAGGAGAGAGAGAGAGCCCAGCGTCACTCGGGGAAAAAGGGAAGAAAAAAAAGGACAGTGTGAATTCCTGGCACTGCTCTGGGTGCTAGTTCTTCTCCGTGGTGTAAAAAACAAAAGTTGGCAACCTGTGATCCCTGGGGAAATTAAAGATCTCTCTTATCCAGCCAATTAAACAAATTACGTGTTTTTTCCATTTGTTTCTTTGCAAGTGGCTGGAGCTATCCCCCTTGAATTTATTTTTTGACCGTGGTGGCAACGGTCCGGGGTAACCACTTCTACTCGCTTCACCCTTCAGATAAAACCGAGAATTAGCGACTCTGGGGTGAAAGGTACACAGAGTTTATTTTTTTTCCCAGAGGCAAAAACACAGAAAACTTTTCTTCCCATCTGTCTCAATCATATAGATTTATTGGATTAGACCGAATGCTGTTTTAGTCCTCAACAGAGGCTCGACTCTTTCATGTGAAGCATTGGATTAGATAGTCATGGAGCCCTTTGTGTGTTTTCTCCGCTCGTCCTAAAGGCTCCATTCTTTGGCGTCCGATTGTTGTGTTTGAGGCTGTTTCTGTATGCACGGCGCGCCTTGAACTATATTACATTTCGATAACTTCATACATATGTGTGCGTCATTATTCTCCCGAGGCAGCACCTCTGCTCTTTTGGGGTCTCCGGCAGGCAGACCATGGCACAGCAGGGGGCCTTCATTCCAATTTGCTATCGTTTGTCACCTTTTTGTTCGTGCTGACAAACAAAATGTTGGCCCCCCTGTCACCCCTGCGTGCACGGGATCAGCTGCTCCTCTCCTTTCTCCTTTCGTGGCGCTATTCTCGCAGGATTCCTGTTTAAATGAATAATTCCACTTAGCGTGGTAGCTGGGGCGGCCATAAGCTCGAAAAAGTTTCTCATCTAATTACCTCATTGCGTTTGACATAAATATTGTAGCATGTTGCCGCTGTATTATTGAGGGTGTATTTGTCCTGGCGCATGAGACGTTAATGAAAAGATACGCCGAAGCTTTTTTGGCTGTATGACAGTTTCTTTATACCCCAAAGTCAACAGGCTTCCGTCCTGTCTCCCGTCTATTGTTAATCCAGTCAAGACTCGTCAGACCCTTCCAGTCTCTGCTTCGCTGTCTGCTTAAACATCTCTGTTATAAGCTGTTTGGATTCGAGGCAACTGCATAAGCTCTTTGGTTTCGAGGCAACTGCATAATGCACTTTAAAGTCCATTTTGTGATTAACTTTGGCTGGACAGGCCTCCGTGCACAAGAGGCCAGCTGAGTACTGACGACTGTGGTCGAGATGTTACAGCCAGATACAGCAGAGCAGGCATAGAAAACCTTCTCCCCAGTAAGATAGCTGATACTGATATTGTACTGATGTAGCAGAGGAGGGAAAAAAAAAAGTTAAATTGCTTTTGGCTCCACGAAACAAACAAAACAAAACAAAAAAACAAAGAACAGAAGAAGGTCATACGGTTGAAGAGCTTTCCGTGGCTTCTTCTAAAAAAGTAAAGCCTCCCTTTGGACGGTTTGCGAATCAACAGCCAATAAACTTTAGTTGACTTCGCAGCGTTAACAGACAGGAGACAACCCAGTCAGGGATTTGGTTTTTCCTCTCCCTTGTCTTTTCCTTCTGTCCGCTCCCTCTGATGTTCTGCGTGTCATCGGGTTTTAACTGCACGCGGAGAGATGTGCCAACGCACGGCCGTGCCATTAGGCAGGGGTGGCCGGCTGGCTCTTTTGGTCAGCGAGGCCACAGTCGCAAATAAGCTGGCAAGGACGCAGACGAGAAAGCTTCTTGGCAAACCGAGCCCAGACTGCTTCCTTTCAGCCCCCTCGACGAGGTCCGAAGAACAGATGTCTGGTTTAAAGCTACAGAGTTTCTCTCCTGCTGCAAATTTTGTCTTGTTTGAAGTGAGCCCCGAGGCATTTCTCATTTCCAGTCCTCGTGCGAAATGATATGCATACCTTTATGCACTCCTCGAAGACTCTCATTACGTGGAATGAAGAGTGTCAGATACGGAGGAAGGTATTACGGAAGAGCAGTCGGCCCGGTGGTCCGTAGTAATTGGAGACACTACTGTCGCGATGAGCTTTATATTACAAACGTGAGAGCAAAAAACTGACCTCGCTGTGTTTGTGGCCTTTCAGGGTGTTTGTGGTGGTTGTGAGTCATGGAAAAAGAAATGGCAGCAGATGGCACAAATTTGATTTGATGAAGCAACATCGAAATTTTCTGAAAAGTTTCAGAACTACAGGAAATGGATCCTGTATATATCTCTAACTAGAAAAAAACAAACAACGGAGCTAATATGACGGAGCTGGAAATAAAAATGAATGAGCTACACTGTATATCTTACAGGTTTGCAAAAAAAGTCAATGTTAAACCGAATCAATACAATGTTTTCCATGGAAAACTACTCCTTCATAATGAACTTGAAATACACCATTATACTGTTTGTAGAAAGCTTATAACTTTCCCATAACTGGATCATTAGATTAAACTTCTTTGATACGTCATGAGCTGACCTTTTTAAAATCTGCTAGCGGACAAGAGCAGAAGTGAGCTCAAAGTTAGGAAGGGCTTTCCACTAAATCCCACCATCGGCATGCTTAAATGCCAACAAAACGTTTACAACACAGCAATACTTTATCTCCTCCTGTGTTGTTGGTATTAAAACTATATGGATAAAGCAAAAAAAAAAGTATCCTTATAATATAGGATCCCACAACCATTACAAGCATCACAGTCATGTAGATATTTTATTATCTCTAAGAGAAGACCAGTGTAAGTGTAACTCATCAGACTCGTAAAATCTGCCAGTTCTGCTACATTTAAGAAAACGCCACATCTAAAATAATATCATTCCGAAATGACCTTTTTCATGTAAATTCTTTTTAATGTTGTGTTTATGGCGCCTTGTTATTCATGACCGTATAAACCAAGACAGCTGACTCTTGTTCTAGTCATCCAGGGAGTGCGTGGAATTTCTGATTTGCTGGGATGAAGAGCATAAACTGTCAACATGATAGCATTTGAAACTTTCATGGCTGCTTGTGAAGGGTCTGAACTTATTTCTGCAGGCTGTCTGCATTTGATTTTTGTTTGTGCTGTCAATAATGTTGTTGTCGGTGCTTTAGCTTAACACTTCTGTGCAAAAGACACACGTCAAAGTGGGTAAAAAAGCTGCTTTGCGATGGAAAATGGAGCTAATTGTTAATTAGAGATGAAAGTTCAGTCCAATGCAGTCTTTGTTATTTCAGCTTCAAATGCTTTTGGCATCTTCTTTGTTATGAAATCGGCTGTTGGCGCCTTCCTGTCTTGACCATTATTGTACTAATCAGCATCTAGTCAATATACCGTTTATTTGTCTGTTTCTACTAAAACATGTCTGAGTAACTGAGATGGACAGAGATGGATATCTTTGGACATCTTTTCTATCTGTCAACCGTGGCTTCATGACCCCAACAAATACATGCCAAATTCTTTTAAAGCTTAAGATGAATATATTATTAGAATCTGGAAAGACATGGGTGCTTGGCACTATCAGATAACCTTGAGTCAGTAATTGTGCTTTAAATTCCATGAATGTTTGCATCAAATTCAATGGAAATCCAGCCATGGGGAATTATATATTGGCTTGCTGTCTAAATCTGAAAAGATTGACATTCTCTGTAGGAATCACTGCTCTTGGGATCACGGTGGATAAGGACGGTACTGAGAGACAGACACACATTGTAGAGTATCACATGCCTGTTCAGACGATGGTATTATGAGATTATGGCATTTATCATTTGATTATAGTAATGAAATACATTCAGGAAAAAAAAAAAATCTCTGGAAGAATATCTCTCACACATGACGCACGTGCAATCATTGATTGTCGCAGAAAACACTTCAAAGATGAATTAAATGATGCATTTCAACCTTCAATTCCTAACCATCCGCCATTTTCTAATCAATTCACGTTCATCAAGAGCTCATCTAGTTGTTGCAAACTATGTTAATGTGTTTAAATGAGCGGAGGATCCACCAGTGTGGCTGCAATCAGCCCCGACTTTCATTACTGTATGACAGAAAATAATGGGAAGGCAGGGCAGAGGAAAAACAAGAGGATTATGCGTCAGCATTGGGGGAAAAATGTTCCCTTTAATTAAATCAAGCGAGCTCTTTACTTTACCAAACTTCCATATCTTGTTATGATCACGCAGTGGCTTCTCGTAACCTGCACGGGACGGCTAAAAAAAATATTCCCCAAATTAGATTAACCTCTGTTCCTTGTAGCTTTTCATCAGGCTGCTGAAATGGAAATCACTCGGTAAAAAAGGTCTGTTTCACGCAAACTTGTTGTGGAGCTCAGAGCGGCTGCTGTAGCTGGGAGACGTGCACTTCAAATAAAAGATAATCCACCGCGTTTTAAAATGGCTTAAAACACGTTAATCTTCTGTGTCTGGTGTGCTCGCTGGCAGAAAATACAAGCTTTGCGTACGTTCTGCCTCAGGTTCAAAAAGCAGCATGTCACGTGTGGAGAATACTCTGTTGTAGGAGTTTTACAGGTAAAGTACAGGTCTGCCATGTACTTTACCTGGCAAAGGACCTGGTTTCACAACAGCCAAGCGCACACGAATTTGACAAATGCCAACCGGTTTCGGATTAATTTACCACTTTGTGCGGAAAGTCAATAAAGCGGAATTTTATCAACAGTTACATACAGTCAACATAAAATATTTACCTTGGAACTGTGGTGATTTGTCACGGGAGCCTGACATTGAAAAATATCTTCACATTAGATGTGCATAAACTTTTATTGCTAATGGTACAGATATAAATGATCTGATTTAATACAAATCTATCATTTTTAGGACTGCGGTTATATGTGTAGGTAAATTTGTGTCAAATGAGTAAATCCATCATCATGACATCACAAACATTTGAATAACTGGTCTGTTCCTATAAGCTGGAGAGAGCCAAACATGTTAATCTCTTCATTATTATTCAAAGTCTAAAAACAATCTTTTCATCCTGAAATAAACAAACTTTGCCAATGGAGCACACGGTACATTATCAAATGTTAAAAGTAAGACATTTTACTATATCATGACCGGTATTAGTTGAGTGTGGAGCTATTAGTTTCTCTTCACTCTGTGGATTCTGTATATATAATAAAAAATGTGAAAATTAAGCAGCACTTAACAAAAACAGGTGGAGGAACATGTAACCGTAACTGATTACTCTGCAAAAGGGTCAATAATGCGATTGGCTGCAAAAAGAGCAGCTTAAAAAGGCAGAGTCTCCAAGAAGTAAAGATGGGCAGATGTTAGATTTGGGTTTACAAGCACTCATGTCTATTAAACTGGCCACTTTCACATCTGGCAAAGTTCCATCAATATTTAAAGATATTTACTGGTTTTAGAGAAAAAATCAAACAATCTTGTTGTAAGACGGATCTGCTCTCAATACAGAATTTTCACCAAAACCCAAAACAGGACAAAGGTACTTGATATAAAAGACTAGAAATGTCTAATTTTAGTTCCCAGATCTTTGTGAGCCGGATAAGGATGACATGGAGCCTTTCCAGCCTTTCTGAGACCCATAGCTGCTCTCAAACTTCAGAAAAAACAATATTTAATATCTCAGTTTGATATGTTTAATATTTGCTACAAGATGAGATTTGTGCCTGGTATTCTTTCTACTGTCCCAAAACATCAATGTCAGGTTCGTTTGAATGCGAGACTCTAAATTGACCCTCGGAATGAACGTGAATGTGTCTTCATCTCTTAGTGGCCGTGTCATTGAATGGCTATTTATTCAGGGTGTACCCCACCTCCCTCCCACTGACAGCTGGCATAGGCTCCAGCTTACCAAAGCCTTTCTCTAAATAACGGGGCTCTTCCACTGGTACCTCCTCAGTTCTAATCGCCTTCGCTCTCCATGCCACGCGTCGGTTTAGTTGGTTTTCCAAGTGAGGTCTGAACAGAAAGTCAAGGCTAATGTTGTCTGTATGTGACACAAGCAGAATAAAACATTTAGGGACATGGTCGCAATGATGTGCTACTGGCATTTACAGGTGCCAGCCGTAAATGGAAGGGTAAAACAAATAAGCTGAGTAGTTACTAGTGGCCAAAACCACATAAGTGGGTGTATAAAATGCACGATGAATGTTTTTATTTACACTGTGCACAGCACATTATCCAAGCTTCATTGCAGTTGGGGTTGTAAGGAGAAAAAGACAAGGAATTTCCTCTTTCACTGACCTCTAAAATCGCATCAAAGAGCTTGAATTTCTGCCAACACTTTGATGAGTGGGAAACAAGAGTCACAAGCAAAGCTTTCCCCCATGAAAATGTCGGATGACAAAAAATCCTCTGTAAGTACACTTGGAAGGTAAACCAAAAGAGTTGCCAGGTTTTAAAAAAAAAAGTTTTAATTTCCTGCATTGCTGAGGATCCCTCAAGAGTTGACAATGGCAGGTTACAGGTCCCTCGGGCTGGTCATCACTCATTCACCTCAAAGGCTAAGTGCAAATAATGAACCGACTCTCCAACCAATCAGCATATCTGTCAGCAGAGTCATGATAAACAATTGTTCTGGAACAGTTCATTTAGTCTAATTGAATTCACTGCATCTGATTTAACAGGTTTTCTGGCATATAACTGATTAGAATGTCCTTTTGTAGCAGAACAATACTTTTTTTTCTTTTAAACAATGAACACTTCTCGCATTACAGTGTTTTTTTAAAGTGATCATGCAGGCTCACATCAGTCACGACGTGATGCGAGTGTGTGTGTTTTTGCGCATAAAGATGTTTCTCCAAGACATGTGAGAAGTATCTTTGAGACCATATTATTATTACCTTCTCTTTGACCCACGGTGTACGCGACAATAACGCTGGTGTCATTTAGTCTTTTAGCTGATAAAAGCGCGGCATGTGTCGAAAAGCATTCACGAAGCTACAAAGAACATGATCCAGTTAGATGGATGAATGAAGGATAACAAGCAATGATAATCACGCTCATGCTGTGTGACACATCGGGCTATCTATGTGTGAAGACAAAATCATCTATGTGTAAACCATTTATATCCTGATTAAAGACAGCTATCGCTTGGAAAATAAATATATTTTGCCCAAAACCTTTAAAACTGAAAGGGCTCTGCAGCAAACTAACCAATTTAAAACATTTCAGGAGAACACGCGGCCTTCCTCATGGACGCAGAGAATAAAAAAAGTTATTGGCTTTTACTTTTCCCATTTTGCCCTGAGGGTGCAGCGTTTATTTTTTTGGGGGGTGGGGAATATTTACATTTTCATTTGCATAGCAAAAAGCACATTTCCATGTTTTAGGCAAGTCAGCTTTCAAGTTTGTTGAATTCGTTCATTTAGCAGCGGCGACTTAATCAGACTGGCAGAGAACCTGAAATCACATTTACTGTTTACCACTCCTTCCCCAAACGAGATACTTAAATGATGCCGCGAAAAACAATCTCTGCGTTTGTTTTATTCATCGCGGGAGGCTGAAGATTTGCATGTGAATCTTCAATTAGCGGTCATGAAAGGGTGAGGTGGCTTTTTCTTCTTCTTCTTCTTCTTCTTCTTCTTTTCTCTTGTCGTAGGACCTCCGCGGCACACGCGTGACACGGCGTTGTTTCCTGAAGTCCCTCTCCTTCGTCCTTTTTTTTTTCTCGACTTTTCATTATCCTTACAAATCTCCCAGTGTGCTAACAAGCTGCTTTGCTCAGTGAGTGAACAGACGGAGCTCAGGGGGGAGACGAGGATCAGAGAGACTTGGAGCTCGTGGGTTGGTGTGTGCTAAGAGATTCACATCTTACCTCCCCGC
>JABUIW010000167.1:150210-167922 GCA_013363375.1 Menidia beryllina | reverse complement strand
TATCTATCTATCTATCTATCTATCTATCTATCTATCTATCTATCTATGTCTATATGATAATCAACATAAAAACCCCAAACTGGAAAGGGATAGTGAGAATTTTGAAAAAAAGATGCCACACTGTAACAAAGCTACATAATGTAACAGAACCTCCTTCCCTCCTCTCCACTCCTTTATTAAAACTGACACCAGTGGAGTGGTTGCCAGGTTTGTCAGTCTTCATGCCAACATGTGTTTTTGCCGCAGGACTAGTTGGCACCGGCGTCCCGTCAGATTACTGCTTTACTAAAGCTGCCGAGCATGCTGTTCTACCCATGTCAGCGTCCAAATTCAGCTCTGAACCAGTCGTCTTCGGGATTACGTTCTGATTACGCTCTGTTATTCTGAATGTTTCAAGGTGATTTTCAAACGGGAATGAGCTAGTTTTACCCTCAAACCTGTTGTGCAGTTTGTAAAGCTATGCTAAATAAGCATTCCCTTGAACTAGCCTGAGCATCCGTCCATACATCCATTTTCTATACCGCTAACATCACGGAGCCACACAGAGATAAACAACTAGGCTGAGCAGTTCAATCTAATTTAAAGTCACTACAGTAACACTTGACTAAGTTATTTCTGTTTGATAAAAACCCAAGAGGAGGCTGGTTTCTTTCATGGTTTTCCTATCTCATCCTAAAACAATCTCAGAGCAAACACAAGATGAGCTGAATTCTAATTCAATTACTCCAAAGGAGCAGAACAGTTTGTGGGGTTTTAGCATCCTTGGCAGCTGCTTAGATCTCACAAAGTGATTATCAACTGTCCAACGACACCTGCCAATAAACGGAGTGAAGTGGCGACTTTTTTTTAACGGGGCGGTCTTCGCTTCCTTTGGCTCACTTTCACTGAGCCAGCTCCGGTCCAGTAATGGTGGCAGATTTGATCAGATTTTTTTTTTTGTTGGATTTGGGCCTTTAATGGATCATTTGTGATGACCTCAAAAAAAAAGAAGGCCAGATAATGACCTGCCTCAGCTGCTGCAGCAGAATCATTTCACATAGGTGTGCCAATTCTGGACGGCCATTCATAGCACATACTACATCTCCACCGTTTTTTCTCTGCCCTGCTTTAACTGGCACACTCATTTATGGATAGCTGATAGTAAAACTTCACACAGTCGGAAAAATGTAATATTGCCATCCCTTTTTTATTTCTAGAAATGATTTTGTCTGTATTTTTGGGTCCATTTCGCTGCAGTTTACAAGAAACTATAGGTTCAGGGTTCATTTACTCCCATGCCTTCTCGATGGGGTTACTCAAATACAACATCTTCTTCAAAATTCTACCAAAGCAACCATTTTCCCACCAGCTTTTCTGGATGGAAAAAACCTTCTCATGACCTCCGACCAACAAAGAGGGTCTGTGACTTTTGACTCCTCTCCTGTTGCCATTTCCAGCGTGGCCACTGTCAGAGTGCTGAGTGATACCCGCACATACTCTCTATCCAGCTGCTGCTAAGTCCAATAACTTTCATTTCCTCCTGGGGACTACTACAACAGGAATGGATTACACTGACTCTCCACTACTGGAAAAAAATGGTTCATTATTTCTGACTGAACAGCAGGGGTCTGGACTGAGTGCGAGCTGCCAGGCGCTGTTGCAGTCTAGTAATTTAGATCTGTGGGTTTGTGCCTCCTGTCTGTTTTAGAGTCTTCTTACGAGCGAGCAGTCCATTTGTGATTTTAAAGATTCTGCCGCGGCTGCCTCCACCTTTGCTATCAAAAGAGCAGCAGGCAGCAGAACCGGATAGAGCCTTCGGAGTGGATTTGACCGACGGTTTTACTCCAGCTACACACAAAAGACAGATGTTGAGTTTGGTTTTGTTTATTTAAGTCAAGTGTTTTAATAGGCTACGACATTTTTACATGATAGAATTACAGTATTTCCTCCATATTCGTGTCCGTCCGCTGAATAAACGCTCACAGACAGGCGTACGAGTGGTTTCAGCCGGCCCATCTTCCTCTCAGCAGGCGAGATCGAAGAGCCTGTTTCCAAAATATTAACATAAGACGGCTACACAGCGACAGGCGATTGATTCATCTCCAATCCTTCCTCATTCTTACACTCCCCTCCTTTCCTAATTCTGTCCTCGTTCCCTTCCTCCCCGTGACCTCATTCGCTGCTCTGTCCCCTCTGATTCTCCTCACACGGCTGTGGCCGTGGCCCAGAGATCAGCGGCCCTGGCAGCGGCAGACGTGCATCGGGGGTGGTGGTGACGCAGGGGGTGGGGGGGTGGGGGGTGGATGGAGAGGGGCTGAGTGGCTTTAGCAGATTTCCTGCAGCACACTATCGCGCCCTTCAAGCCCGTGAGTGCACCGACACCCGTTAATCAATGGCCGGGGCCTCAGAGGCCATTTAATGGACGCAGCCTCCGACTGACAGAGGTGCAGAAGCCTCCCCGAACACAAAATACACTGTTATGCTAATCACCTGCCCCTGCAACACTCAGGCTTTTACGATGACAGTGCTGGAAGGGGAAAAAAAAAAAAAAAGGGAAAAAACATTATTTACCATCGCAGAGGTGTCTGAGCGTGTGTGCGAGAGAGTGCTCCTGTGTTGTTGTGGTTCTTTTAATTAAGTATGAAGAAATTAGTGAGGGGGCAAAAATCGCCGGCTTTTTCTCTTCTTCTTTTTTTTAGCTTCCCATTTATATTTTTCATTAGACGCGAAGCTGCAGCGGAGATTACAGTCGCGCAGTGCCAGCTGCTTCACAAAAATGTTCCGACATAATACTTGAAGACCAGGGTGAGGAAGAGATGGATTATCATTAACAGGATTACAATAATCTGGTTACAAGAAATGCTCAATGTAATCCATTAATTTAGATTAAAAGAAGGAGAATTTCATATAACCTTAGAGCTATACACTGGATGTCAGATTTAAATGTAATATTGCGGCCACACTCAAAATTAACATTCACTCAAGACTGGATGGTAGTGATTTATTTTTGTAAATAAGGACAATTCAATTATGCATCCTTACATGGTTAGCTAGCCTCAGCAATATTTGACACGGCTTTGAATTAACAATGATTTGGGTATGGATTCTTTAGCTTTGATGTCTGTGCACTTCATAGATGACAGCAAAACTTTAAAACTGTGAGGTTATGTTTTCAAGTGCAGATGGAACAATACTAAAATAGAAAAGGAAATCAGGAGACTACCAATTTGACTACCTGTTTTTGGCTTGGACTTCTTTGTTTTGTAAAGAAACAACTGTAGATGACGTCTTGGTATTTTGTTGCTTGCGACCTGTTGCAAAGACAAACAATATCCTCCAGTTTTTGATAAATCTCAAACATAACTTGCTTAAATGATCATTTTCCAACCAACAAAGTGATTCCTAAATCACTACTTGCTGAAAATGTTTGCAGTTTGTGCAGTGTAATCTTAAAAAGCTTGAAAAATAACTAAAGAAGGCCAGAAAACTATCAGCAGACGAGCAGAAAATGATGAAGTTGAGTCATAGTAAATAATCCATCAAAGAACTGACGCAAGACCTGTAAGATCAGTCTTGACCTTTATTGGGTCAGTCTTATTTGTCCCATGCCAAATCAGTGAGGTCCACAGGGGGAAAAAGATTAGCTCTGATAGGTGGATAAATCCTCTCCAGATAGCTATTTCAAAAGACTAAAAGCTTGCCGAAGAGGATTCAAGCAGTGTTGGAGGGTAAAGGTGTTCCTACCAAATATTGACCTTCAAAGTTATATAAATTGGGAAAAAAAACTCATGGTTGTATTGCCACTCATCTGGGCACATTTCAGTGAATCACCGTTTTTCTCTTTGTCTGGAAATGCTAAAAAGAAAAGAGGCGTGGCGCAAGACTTTTTCACTGTACTGGAGCTTTTGGACTTTCTTTTCATTCCCCCCCCCCCCTTCTTTTTCTGAGATCTGACACAGTGTCAGAAGTGAGAATTTGCATTCTGTTTGCCGTGAAACATCTGAAGCGTTTTCGGCAGCTCACCAGAGACGGCGTGCGCAGCCCCTCCATCTCAGCAGGGCTTTGTGCAGACTATTTTTCATCTTGACGATGATACAAAATGGCAGCAAACCAAAAGGAAAATATCTCATGATTGTATTACGGACCATTAGTGATGAGAAATCAACTGCGACACGTTCTCACTGAGGTTTTAATGAGCGTGCTCGGCAGAGGGAAAACTGGGGGGGAAGTGGCGGCAGCATGAAAGACAGTTTTTATTTCATGGCTGCTGGCTGCTCATCTTTGACTGGACAGTCTGTGGTGCGGCATCGAATCCCGACATCGCCACGGCGATCCCGACGATTACTTTGAGATTAACAGCAGGACCGGCCTGTTAAATACTGGAAGAACACAGCCGCGCACACACACCAGCCAATGAGATGTCAAAAAGTTTTTTTTTTTTTTCAAAAACAAAAAAAAATACCCCTCCCCATCCCCACGCCCGACCCCCCCCCCCCCCCCCCCCCACCCTCCATTCACACACAAATCTGTTGGATTGGCAGCGATCTGTCAGATTTAGCTGCATCTACTGATGCACCCTCTTTGAATGCACCCTTCAGTTCTCTTCCAAGCTCAAAGCGCTCATTTGCCATCCTGTCCAAAGCAAGTTTAATGCCTCCAATTACAGGGGGGTCTGCAAGCAGGCAGATTTGGAACGAGGAGGCTTGGCAGGAGAGTTTGCCACGCATCGGGGCCTTTTAACAGAGTAGTGATTTGCTGCTGCTGCTGCTGGTGCTGAAGCTGCCTGTGCCGGCTCATCAATGGAAAACTACCCTCTTTATGGCGAAGGCAGGCAGCACTAAGCCTAAACTGTGAGGAGGAAACACAAAAGTCTCTGGCTTTTTAACGAGTTGTTGCTGGCTCTTTTTTACGCTCCGCGAGGAGGAATTTCTGCATCTCTGCACTGCAAGCACAAATGGAAATCAAAGTCTTTTCAGCCATCACTTTTTATGTGAAACAGGGTTCTGTTTTTAATTGAATATTCTGAGACATACTGTACAGAAGAGAGTGAAGTCAAGGACGTCGAGGAAGCAAACGGAGAAAAAAAAAAAATGCAATCGTACCAAACTTAGCACGTTCCTTGATTATACACCACAGTCGAGGAAAAACTTTTTTCTCCTCTCACTTCTTGTCTTTGATTTGAGTTCGATCGCCTTTTGAATGTATTATCAAAAGCTCAACTGCTTTGCTGAGCGACGCTCGTGGGCCAAGTTTTCGTTCATCCGTTTATCTTTAAAAACTCATTTATCCCAGATCAGTGTTGTGGGGAGCCAACCCGGAGCCAACATGCAAGCTGCCATCGGCCGAGAGAAAGGGGGGACACCCGGGGCACACCACATGTCCACCTTTGACAATCTGGACTAACTACTGTGCGCTCTGGCACTCTCTCCTAAGGTCAGTGTAGAATCACTGACCGCTTTGGATGCTGGGTGGAACATACGACCTCCACACAAGAAAGGCCCCGAGCCAAAATTTGAAGTGTTAACTGTGACAGTTCAGTGGCTCCTTGAGTGAGATGTGCGTAAAACAATCTATTAAAAAAGGCACGTGCGAATGGAAAAATGGCAAATAGGGCTCAAACTGAATCTGTAAATCATAACAAGCTTTGTCATGATTTGAGAATTGCTTTGTCACAGCTAACATTTTGAGGACACCATCTCTTATGGGTCAACTGATGGTCCTGATCTCTCTGGGTTTTTGTCAAGGCCTTTTCAGGATTGTTCTCTATTTCTTGAGGTTATCACTTTAAGATACTGTTCACCTGCTGTAGAAAGCTTTATTTTTATTCCACTTTCAATACAAAAAAACAGAAGTCTCTTTATGTCAAATTGTACCATATTTTTGTTCCCCCTCCCAATCTTGCTAAAGAAATGGGAACAAATGGAATCTTTGATCAACCAAGTGGTCAGATATGTGGGACCCAACATCATTTAATTTCTTGAGCTAAGTCTCTACTTACTTGGTTCTTTATGTACTTTATACAATGGTATATAATATATGATTCCTAAGTCAGTGTTATGTGGTTTATCTAACAAGACCCAGCTAGAACTGACCATGAGTGAAAAGCAGCCACAGACCTTCAGAAAATCTGTCGAATATAACTTTGCAAGATAAGAAAATCCAACTGCTTAGAAGCAAAATCTGAAGAAATGAGGCATGGCTTAAGGACAAACATGCAACGCAGCAGATTTTGACCGCTCTTAACTGCTTTGTTGTTCCTCTGGAAGCTTGCTGGCTCTTGGAAGCTGGCCGTTTTCTCACACAGACGGAGCAGCTGCACCATCACAAAGCATTTATCCGCTTTTTTACCTGCAGCGTGCTTTGACACACGCGATAAATGCCACGGGGGCGAGCGTTGACCCGGTCGGCGCGCGTCCTGTGAGAGCAGCGAGGATGATTACAGAACATGAACATGACACCAGTCTTCCCCCCTTTGGTGGGTCAACGTACATCTGCCGTGTGAGCGGAGCGTCAGAGATGGTTAAGTATGATTCCTGCCGAGCGCCCTCAACGGACGGCCTCCCTCCCGGTCAATAAAAACAGAGGGCGACAGCTTCACTCATCTGCACCGCTGTGGAGGGACTCGCTCGGCGCCCTGGCTGACAGATTTAAAGCCAAACAACACTGACATTTGGTGAAAAGCCAGATTAACTTTGCCTCCTTGAAGCCTCTCCAGCAGCAACAGAGACCGAAATCCCCTGAACAGTCCTGTGGTCTTGCTAATTGGCGAGCAGCATGGACCAGGCTTTGATTAATCTTAAATCTTAATGAGTTCACCCCAAGCTGCTGTGATATTTCGGCAGAGGAGGTAAAACACGCTCCCCCCCGCCTTCCCTTTTCATCCCGCAGCTGCATCAGAAGAGACCTGAAACTTCGGCCTACTGAACCCGCCGAGAAATCAAAGAGAATGCCAGAGATCTGTTTAATAATTTATTTGCATATGATTATCGTAAAAATACTGAAAGAGAAATGCTTATTTTTGTTCTAGTTTTCTCACATGTTTTTGTATAATCTAATACACCTTTAATTGTACAGGAAAGTCTGCCCTAACAGACACGTTTTCTTCTTTCACTGTGACATACTGTATAGTTTCAGATATGCAATGACTGTTTAAACTGTAATTTCCCCATATGTTTGCTCCCCGACAATAAAGAAACAGGCATATAAACGAGGGGTCATAGAGAGGCCAGAGTCAGGTCAGAGAGCTGAAAATGCTTATTGGATCTGTCTAATACAAATACAGTGTTATATACAGGCAGCTGTTTTAAATAGGAACTGCTCTGACGGTTGGAGCTCTAAAGAAACACCGATGAGGAGGAAACAAAGCAGCGAGCGATTTGTTCTACATCGCTCTTCTGCAAAGTTAATTCGAAGTTCACCAAGAACAACATCCGGCCACCATTTCAAATTTCCGTTGGCCTTCGAAACACGTCCAAAGTAAAATATACAACGCGGCCCAGCTCAAGGCCTTTTTAATCTGTGAAGAAACTAGAGAGAGAAAAAAAACAAAAAAACAGGCTTGACGGTGACCTCAACTCGGTGTGTTCAGTGTCTTAAAGGTAATTTGTCGGCACGAGCCAAACAGCTCCTGAATACAATTGTTTTGATCGATTTTTGTGTGGTTTCTTAATGTGTAAGAAGTAAAAAAAAAAAGAAAGAGAACCGAAAAAAAACTAAATACGAACCGAGGAATCAGAATAAAAAAGTTGTGGAAAAAAAGGGAAGAAGATCAAAAGAAAAGGAAACACATTTTTGCATTGAACAGATTATAAATTAGCATTCTAAACGATGCGTGTATGAAACAGTTAAGGTTAAGAAAACATGGACTTTAAAGCCCACACAGCAAAAATGCCACCAAAGCAACAGCTATCACGAAACTCGCCGGTACTTTTTCTCATGAACGAGTTTCCACTTTGGCATGCACATGGCGTGTCCCGCACAGTGTGTGAGCTGCAACCTCCCCTCCGACAGAGAGAGACAGCGTGAAGACTCGGATGCTTTGTACACATTTGTAACACGTAATTCTCCCAGTCCATGTGGAAGACGGTATATAAGAGGAAGCGGATGAAAAGTTGTCTTTTTTTCTTTTTTTTTATGTTCTTGTCTCCAAAAGAAAAAGCGAAAAAGAACATTATTTGGTTGGGTTTAAAAAAGAAAAAAGTTTTTAAAAAAAAAGAAAAAGAAAAAAAAAGATTGACTGGATTGAAGGTATACACAGGTGAAGCTGTCTTGGGAGTCGGCTTTGAGCAAATGTTTGCATCATCTTGGCACCGTTTGCGTCATCTCAACATTCGCATCATCTCCGCGAGCTCGCCTTCCTCGATTGTGGAGGTGAAGGGAAGAAAAGACATGATTCCCAACCAGCAGAAAACACATGCAGGCATGCAAACACAACCTGAGAGGGAGCGACAAGAAGTTTGGCTTTATGTCAACAGTCACGAATCCACAAGTGTCAAGTAATGAACACACACATTGCAATGGCAAGTTCTCTTTATACAGACATTAAGTCTCCAGTGGGAAAGGAATCTCCAAAGTGGCCTTCTTTTGCTGCGCAGCTTCCATCTTTTACTTTCCTCTTTTTTTTTCAAATTTACATCAGCCTCTCTGCGTCAAGAGTTCCTAGGCAGTATTTTTTCTCTCTATTCTTCTTGTTTTCGATCATTCGGTATGCTTCGCTGTGCGGCAGGTCACACCCTGATGGGGAGAGTTTGGCTCATCTGTTGTCGAATGATTTCCTGACTGTTGTCCGGGCTCTTCCTGTTGTGTCCCGGCAGCGTTCCTCCCAGCCGGAGCAGGTCCCTGCGAAGGCAACACCACATGGATCAGCCGCCAGTTCAAACCCCCCAGCAGGCAAAACCTGCCTCCTGCCTTATCCCTAAAAATCTCACAAGCGGAAAACCCCACGTAAAATAAAACAAAACATGTTATACAGAACAAACAAATGCAAATAGAGATCATATAGTAATTCCTCTTATATTTGCTTGTTACAAATATTCATTTATGCATTTCAGGCCTTCCAGGCAGTTTGTAAGAATCTAATCAAATTGTAGCCTCACTCTGACCCAAGATACCAAACAAAAAGAATTTGGGCTTTTTGTTGTACGTCTTTCAGCCCATCCTTCCTGCCACCACACTTTAAGGCATCCAACAGCTCTTGAGACGTTTCACATCTTTGTTTCCATCAGGGACGGGCCAGATTTTTAAACATTTTTGAAAACTGGATAGTTTTTCATGGCTAACCGTGTGAATTGGCTAAAAAAAAAAAAAAACTCCACAAATCTGTCGTTCCTCTTGGTTCATTTTGGGCCATACTCGAGAGCTCTTGTGTATGCACGCAGGACAATGCGGCACGCCTTTGGAAAGCTCGCATTCTTGTTAATCGGTGGATTCCTGTTGCATCACCTTGCAGCCAACGGCTGTGTCTAATCTCTCACAGACTTTTCATTATGGCCGCCTCTTGAAAGAGACCAAAATCGAGCCTTCGCTCGGTTCGCTTCTTGGCTTCATTTGGTTGTGTCGTGGGTTTTAGGCAAATCATCCTGGAAAGGGGAGCAGTTGCCGTTATACATGTGTAAATGAGCTCTGCGGAGAGCACTGAGACAGTCCCACGCTGTCGCAGAGCCTGGCTTCTGGACTTGTATTCTTCGACTTTATTGTTATTGGCCTGGAAACCCACGCCCTCCCCGGAAAAAACAAAAAAATTGGTCTATCCCCAATACCCATTTCCTATGCTCAGTGGTTCATCCCAGATACCTCCCAGGCCAAACCAGTTGACACCACCTCCGGACAAGGTTAACATAAGGTCCTTTCATCGCGCTGTTAGGCATGCTTAAAATGGAACTCTGCGTTTGGGTGCTTGACAAAGATTTCCCGCAGTAATCCGTTTATAAAATTGCTGAATCCCTTCAGCAATTTCTACAGGGACCGCATATCCACTTTAGCCTGCCATTTCAAACAGCAAATATGCCGTTTTCCTTATACACGGCGACATAATGCTGTATAGTGGGAGAAGAACGCAAACAATTGTCTTTCTTGTTTATTAAAGCCAGTGATCATGTCCTCATATTAGCTGTCAAACTGGAGATCACATATTTCGCTTCTCGGTGACTCAGCCTTCCATAGAACATCTTTCGTTTGTACCTCATTACCAGCCACAAAAGTGCGCTGCAGGCCTGAAGTGCCGGAATAAATGGACGTCAACTGATTTAATCGAATAAGACAGACAAAAGACACGCAGGGATCTTTATGCCTGCAATGGAATAAAAAGTTTAGGTAAATGTATAAAGGAAAAAAATTGCATGAGAAATGCAATAGCGTGAAGTTAAACTTAAAACTGCTGATCTACTATTTAATCTGCTCCAAAAAAACCACACAAAAAAAACCCCCTCGAAATGCCAAGACGAATCTATTCATCACATTTCCAGTTTTAATAAAGGTTGATCGTGTTTCTCGGTTATCTTGAGGGGGTGGGAAAGGCGTCGCAGCCCTCTGAGTGTCCTTTGTTCCTCGGCCAGTGTCCTTGTTTTTTAAGGCTGTAGTGGTTGCAGATAGGGTGCCGATAGCGCTGCATCTCATATCCTCTCTCTCCATCCCATATCTGCCCCGGCATCAGCACGCAGCCAATGGGAGAGCAGCGGCAGTCGGCGTTCCGCGGCCTCGGACGCGCACGCAAACTCGGGAGACCCTCGCTAAATCGTGCTCTGACAGCGTGATCCTCTCTCTCCCTCTCTCTCTCTTTCTTTCTCTCTTCCCTCCGTGCCTTCGCCATCTATCACTTGCTGCTCCTGCATACGGATGAGGCCATAAATTAATCATTGGCATGTCATCAGCTCACAATAACACCATAACATGCATACACACACGCACACACAAGCAAGCATAACACTCCCACACACACACACACACACACACACACACACACACACATACGCGTATCCCTTTCCGATTCGCTCATCGCAGCACTGGGTGTGCCCTCCCCTGATGCATTAAAAAGCTCATTAGCAACCTAATTAAACACATTCCTCTCTTTTAGCTTCTCCTCAATCTCCCTTATTACTCGCACTTCATCACCTCCTGCTTTTCCACATCAGCAGCTCTGGCTGCTTGTCTGTCCTATCACCTACATTCCAGCATCCAGCCAAGTACACTGGGAATTAAAGCGAGGTCAGCCATTACATTTCCACCCACAATTAGCTTCGCCGAGACCAAACTCTGGCATCAGAATCGCCCTTGGGGCTCCGTGTTCGAGCGGAGCCGTGAGCCGAGGAGCTGGCGGCCCCACCTGGATGAGACGAGCCCCGAATTCCAGCCTGGCGCGCCCGTCAAAAAAAAAACAGGATTCCGCCGCCAGCGGATGGGCGCTTGATTCATTATACATCACTGAGGGGCACCGGGATTCAGCATCTAAAGCAGCGCCTATCACGCCGCTGACTGGATGCCAGGCTGACAAAACTCAGAACAGACACATCGGCGAGCTCGAGCATTTAAAAGGCAAGCACGCGCCACGGCAACGGTGAAAAACAGCCCCCTTTGAGCGAGGACAGCTATCCCAGAATAAGCTGACTGCTCCCCTTTCCACGAGGAAGTGCCAAAAGACGCTGAGGCAGACACCTCTCTGGCAGCAAAAGCCGCTCTCGAAAAAAACGTTGTCGTCCATAAAACAAACCCAACACAACAGGCATGCCATGCTTCTCTTTAGGCCAGCCACACACACACACACATATATATATTCTTTTTCTTTTTTTACTGTGACATCTTATTCCAACAGCCCTGAAGCACAGTGCTGCCTGCCTGCACAGGTCATAATATACAACAACTAGGGATCATTTCTCACAAGGTGACGAAGAAGAAGAAAAGTGCATGGTCATATTTTTCCTGGTAGAACTTTGCTCCCATTGCCAGAAAAGCCAGAAAGCCAGCAACAACATGCATGCTACTCAGATGCTGTCTATTGGGCCCGACTTCGTGAACGTTTTTTATTCTTTTAAAGCGCCAGCCCTAACCCTAACCCTTATCAAGAAAGCCGATTCTGTAACGCTCGCTTAATGGATGCTGAGTGTGGCCGCAAATCTGCCCAGACGGCCAAAGTGAACCTCTTTTCTTTCAATAAAATGTAAAATACCTGGGACACAACATTTTCTATCTAGTGAGCAATTTCTCCTCATTCGCTTTGACAACAACAAAAAAGGCAATTTTAGGAAAACACTGAAGAGAAATACACAACAAAACACACAATCTGGCCTTATTTTTGAGAGTGGCGAGGGCCTAAAAAAGCAATGTTGGAAATGCTCTTTGGATGATCAAAGACTATGAAAGGCTCTCCGCCCACACCTTTCAACCAACGCATCCAAAATTTCGCTAACTGAACGTGTCCTGGTGCTATTGGTGAAGGAGCACCAGGGTGCAGTTTTTCATTTTCAGAACCTAGAACAAACGTTAAAACATGCCCTTTGCTCTGGTCCGGGCTATTTGACAGCAGTGGTTGATCGAAACGGTTCTTATCTGGGTTTCGTCGGTGATCATGCGAGCGTTTGTTCCGATCCAGCCGACGCATTTAAGCTCACCCTGAGTAGGTGCTGGTCACCACCTTGAGGCTGGCGGCGTTGCGGAGCAGCTTGTCCAAGGTGCTGACGATGCGGGAGAACTTGGGCCTCAGGTTTCTCTCCTTCATCCAGCACTCCAACATCAGCTGGTGCAGCACCATGGGGCAGTCCATGGGTGGAGGCAGCCGGTAGTCCTGCTCCACGGCCGTCATCACCTGCGGGAACAGGTTTGTCCGTCAATGGCCCCATTGGCGGCTCGTTGTGGAACACGTGTGGTCAGATTAATGCAAAACGCATTGTAGCGAACCAAGCCAACCCCAGACATTTCTGTTCCATTGACATACCGCATCTGGTCTCTAAAATAGGCTGTAATTCAGTTACATTCAGTTATTTTCAGTGGATTTAATATATTTATTCAATGGCTATGTGGTTCATGTGGGCTTGGCTACTTTAACAGCATTTGTATTTGTATTTCCACATCCCTTTTATCTATGATGCCTTACAAGCTTGTTTGAAAGTAGGTAAATAAACTTAATAAACTACATTTGAGTGAATAACTCCCAGGAACTAAATCTGAACACCCAAAGACACATGAGAAGCCCACATCTGCAGGCTAGACAATGTCATTCTCAAATACAGTTGTTCATGAGACCATTTTTTCTTTGACTAATGCCATTAGTTGCCAAATTCAATAAAAATCACACAAGTAGCAAGGTTTCACAGTTGCACACACAAAGGCATGCGCACATCATGTGGAACAGTGATCCTCAACGGCTGTTATGAAGGTGAAACACTATCAAATCATGTCATTTCCAAAGAATGCTTTGAAATAATTGGCTCTATTTTGGATTTAATATTCAATAATGCCTCTGTGTATCCTCATTGTTCTTAAAAAAGTAAATAAATAAATAAATAAAGCAGCGCAGGCAGAAGATGCAAGACAGTATTGATTTTTTTCTTCTTTTTTATTCAGCACTGGAAAGTGTTCAATCTAAGGGCAAAATGTCTTGCTGAAAAGGTGGTTGCTATGTAGCTAGCAAAACAGTTAGCAGCTACTCAACAACTGCTTATATGTCCTGTCCCCACAGTTTGATTCTGTCTTCCGTCAAACGCAATAGGGACTTATTTTCCTAGGAAAATTGTGACTTTCCTTTCCGCAAAAAAGTACCATTAGCATTGATTGGTCGTGCGCTGCTAACTCCATCATGCTAACATGCTCCAATGAGCAAATATTGTGTTCAGCTTTTACAACGTTAGGGTAGGTGTGTCCCTTATACCAATACAAAAAGTAAATTAATATCATAAAATAGTTAATATAATAACCCCAGTTACCTCCTTTTTACAAGAAATCTTTCATTTTGAATCCTAATGTCTGGTTTAGCATGCTAACACTGTAGGCACACGGGGCTAATTTATCCTGAAACCAAGTAAGCTTGGCAAGTGTAAAGCTCACAAAAATGCAAACTGGTGGAAAAGTTAGAGGATTGCTAAAAGTCATCAATGAAGTCATCCTTGGGAGAAAGACTATATTTATAAACTATGCTGCCAAGGTTTGAAAATGCAAACTCAAGCAAGCAGGGGATGGAAACGTCTCAGTTTATCTATAAAACAATGAGGAAAATGTATCTATTTGGCACCAGTCGCTCTATCTGATTCATAGCAAGATCATCCTGTTTGCGGATTGAGGGAAAATAATCACTTGTGGCTGTATTATGTGCTGCATTTGACAGCTGCTGGGCTCATGCCGTCAAATATTCCAAACTTCCTTTATGTGTCTTAAATTTGTCACTTCAAAACTGGCGTGAGTGACAGGAAAGACAATGAGGGAGCGAGTACGTCGGCTCGCCTGATTTGATTTTGCCTAGCAACTGCATTGTGCCTCCATAAGCTCTGTACGGGTTTTAACTCCACAAAAATAAAAAATAAAAACTGCCATTTGGGAACAATAAAGCATTTCTGCTGCGCTCCCCTTCTCCTGCTGCTTGTCCTTTGATTTTGTATCGTGCCTCTAGCCTGTGACTGCCTCTGTTTATATCTGGTATTTGTTGACTGTGTTACTTATTGAGCGACGACTGTGGCACAAAGGCTACGGGGAACAATAGAGGGCCTCTACTTTGATGCTTTCATTACTGCGTGTGGATTTTGTCGTGAAAGTTATACATACATTACTGCCATTTTTCATTTTGGCTCCTCTTTGGCTTTATTGCTATCATAGTTACAAGTCTCCTTTTGAAGCGCAATACAGAGCAGATATTCCTCGGAGAATTAAGTGGAGGTGTACACTACCACACCGCTTCAGTACTTTGTTCAGTGAGGAGGAACCCAGAGATTTCTGTTTTCTTTCCTACAAGCTCGCTGCTGAAGTAACAATGTCTGTGCGCTGCAGATAGCCTACAGGTAACAAGGCCCATAAAAAGCTTTTCCCTGAGAACGCCTTTGTGAGCGCGAGGAGGGAGGCTTTGCGGTATGGATTTGTTGGGGGTGGGCGGGCTGGGGCTGTAAATAAGGCGGTAGAAAAAGTAGAACACAGGCACACAACTGCACTGGCATCTGCAGTAGCGAGATAAAGGCAGCGGAACAGACCCAGGGTCTAGGATGTCATGCTGGAAATGAGGGCCCCAGCAGCAGCTTCAGGGATGTTTCAGCCAAACCCTCCCCCCTAAACTTAGGCACGAAACCCCCTTTCATATGGGTTCGCTCGACAGGTCTGAGTGCGCTCGGGAGACCTGCCGACAAACTCACATCCTGGTTGCTCATGTCCCAGTAAGGCCTCTCTCCGTAGGACACCACCTCCCACATAACGATGCCATAACTCCACACGTCGCTTGCAGAGGTGAACTTCCTGAAGGCGATGGCCTCTGGCGCAGTCCACCGAATGGGGATCTTCCCTCCCTGCTCACAGAGAGACACACAAACAGAGGGGGGGATGGGATCGCCGCTAATCCCAAAACGCCTCTCACAGACGAGCAAACTGCGTCAATGTGTAGGTTCACAGAGCCCTGTGAATCAACTCAGACTCTTAGAAGCTCAGGTAGAGGTCTCCTGCTGGGGCCCAGAGTCAGAACCAAACAAGAGGAGGCTTCTTTTCAGTTTTAATGCTCCTAAAATCTGTAACAGCTTTCCTGAAGAGGCTAAATCCAGGCTGCAAAAGGTTCTATTTAACTCCGAATATGGAAACTGAAGGTATTTTGTCAGCATCCTTCACTTTCAATCTATTTCATTTATGTCGTTGATTCATTTCTCTCTTTGTTTTCTGCTTTTAAACTCTTTGTAAAGCACGAAATGTGCCATGCAAACAAACTCGCCTTGCCTAAAATACGCAACAGTGTCGAATGAACGCACGCTCCACTGACCAGGGAACTTGTGTAGGTGGGATCGGCGGAGGTATCGTCCAGGAAGCGCGACAGGCCAAAGTCGGAGACCTTGCAGACCAGGTTGCTGTTGACCAGGATGTTTCGGGCGGCGAGGTCTCTGTGGACGTAGTTCATGTCCGATAGGTACTTCATCCCCGCCGCGATGCCGCGCAGCATCCCGACCAGCTGCGTCATGGTGAAGCGCCCGTCGTTCAGCTGTGGGAGCAGCAAAGGGGAAAATTGAGTGAGGACTTAAGGGCACCAGCAGGAGCAGTTTTAACCTCCCGACACCCTGCGTCTTCACACGAGGACATGGCATTTCTGCCTCTCTGTACCATGATGCTTCTTTTTTCTTTTAACTTTGACCTCTTGGCCCAATACCAGACGCTAGCAGACACTACTAAAGTAAAATGGTTTTATACATTTTCAACCAATCATGTTATAAGTGTGTAATTACAATGTTGTAAGCAAGTCATATGGACCCTCAGAACCAAATTGCAAAAACATTTAATTACAGTAAATATATTTAAAAAAACATAAACCGACTGAGCCTATACCAAGAAAAACTACCTCTTCTTAAGTCTTCTTAGCAAACGTCCTACTAATCCCCCATATCTTGAAAAATGCACGCCAAATAAAAAATCTGGTCCAAGGAACTTAAAGCAATGGGAGTGAAAACAAGAGTGGGAAAAGACGTGTTCGCTGTAGAGAAGCGGATTAGAGGGGAGAGCGCAGAAGGTAAGGAGAGCGCCAGCAGGGGGGGGGGGGGGGGGCTTCATCAGTCACTGAGGCCACATAAACATGACACGTGTCATAATGCTTCCCAGCTGCTGTTGACACTCAACGACAGCTGACCTTTTCGCACATGCAGTCAGATTAGCCAATTAATTAAAATCTTTACTGTCACACTAAAGCAACAAAGGAAACGTGAGAGGGGGGGCCGCAGCTCTTAAAACCTAAAACGAGAGCTTTTCCCCCTCCTTTTCCGAACGCCAAACGGGCCCCGCTCGGCTGTTAGCACAAACTCTGCCGGGCCAATGGCTCGAGTTGAATCTTTTCTGCTCATGAACCTGAAAGACGAATTTGCATGTCGGATAAATTGCTGTGGCATGTTGCTGGAAGGTAATTTTCTCCCCCATGTGAGAGTCCTCCATTTGCAGAATCTGGCCTTTTTTTTTCTTTTTTGAAAGGCATGAAACAAAATCTTAGATTAGGGCTTTCAGGGTTCATTTGACAATTCTCCACATTAGCACACGCGTGCCACAAAGTCGAGATTATATTAAATCAGCGCGCTGACCTGCCGGGACTCCCGAACCCCGACGTGCGCGTGGGGGCTGGAACGAATCAATGGAACATCAATATACAATTAAAAAAAATGAGTAGAACTTTCTGCAGAACTGCGTGAAGCTACGCTTCAAGGTTCCCTCTCGTGACCTGAATATCTAATACAAGGAGGAGCTGGAGGAGAAGAAGAAGAAGAAGAAGAAGAAATAAGAAAAGGGACCCTATTTTCGAGATAATCAGTGCCTTCTTTGACTCCGCTGTGGGAAAGCAAAGAACACAAGACGTGACATGACAAAGCCATAAACATTCTGCTTTGTAGTCTGCACACTCCAGTGGAGTCTGACAGCCAAACAAGCCGGGATGGATGGATGGATAAACAGCCATGATTCATAACAGACCTTCAAAGCCACACTGGCGTGAGTGAGTGTGTGTTATTTCTGTAGATCTGCTTCTGCGTGTAAATGTCCTCTGTGTGTGTGTGTGTGTGTGTGTGTGTGTGTGTGTGTGTGTGTGTG
>JABUIW010000167.1:131206-150200 GCA_013363375.1 Menidia beryllina | reverse complement strand
TGTGTGTGTGTGTGTGTGTGTGTGTGTGTGTGTGTGTGTGTGTGTGGAGTATGTGTCCATGTCTCGGGGGATCTGAAGCGCACATTCTCGTGTGTGTGACCCACTGCGGCGGCATTTGGATGTGAGCTAACTCCATAGTTTCCTCATTAGCGCAGAACTCTTGAGTTGCTTTGAGTCACATTCGGCACGGTGACACTAGCGGTAGAGCACAGACCAAGCAGTTTTCCTTTTTCTCTTTTTCCCTTATTTGTGGGACAGCTGGCTGAGAGGAGTGTGTGAGAAGGAGGGAGGAAAAAAAAAAGAAAAGAAAGAGCTCCGGCTGGGCTGTGGGGCTACAGCTAATGATTGTTTTCACTCCCAAATAATGTTTTTTTTCTCGAAAGAAAGACAAAAAAAAAGAAAGTAGAAATAGAGATAAGAGGTGTTATTCCATCTCTGAACAGACCAGGGACAATTGGTTATCTAATTGTTAGATTCTAAGCGAATAATTGATCAACCGTTGAAGTCTCTTTCCAAGAAAGAAATCCTCCAAATATTTGCTTCCACCTCAACTTGTCTCTGTTAAAAACTGAATAATTAACACATGGAAGTTAGATAGAACCACAAATCTGTAATGTTTTGTGTTTGAGACCTTTTGCATTATTCAATGGTAAAAACTATGTTGTACACAATCAGATGTACCAGATAAAAGCGAGCAGAAGACTAAAAGGACAATACTTTTGACTCATCACATGGTAATAAACGATGAATATTAAAAAATTATTTCTTTTTTTTCCAAATTTCATTAAGGGTCCAAATAGAGACGTCAAACAAAAGAAAAAGAAAAAAAATCTCTATATTTTCATATCACGTTTTTAAGGGTTAATCTTTTTGCTTTGAATAAATGTAATTATTCCATCAAAGAATTGGCAGATAATGGAAAAATAATAACCGCAGCCCCATTCATTTTGCCCAGGCAGCAAAACAACAGGAAAAAAATGTGTTATTTGGATGGAGGCGGTATGTAACACAGCTTTGCTTCATGGACTTAAAAAAATAAATCATAAATTGATTAAATTACTATCGAAAAAAACGATGCTGCATTGAATGTCTGAATAATCTCATTAACTCAGTCTTTAATCATACAATAACTAACTTGACAGTCGTTCTACACGGCATTTCATTCTGGCTTGTAAACGCTTGAATGAAACAAGTCATTATTTCCAATGACACAAAAGCAAAACAAAAAAAAAAGCAGTAAAATTATTTCGAGGATAACTGTCATGAAAAAATAGACCGTTTACTTCTAAAAGGCGCTTCTTATTCAAAGCAACTTACAAGGAGGGTTTAAACCAACAATCCCACAATAGCTGAGGACTCTGGTGCCTTATTGAATAGGCCTCTAATGGATAATTTAAGGGTTTTAGGCATCAGAACATAATCTTTTCCTTACTTGGTTTGAAAATTAGGTAAATACATCACATGAAGAATAATACAAGATGTATTGTATTTTCTGATTCTGAAAAACCAAGTACACCTCACCTATCATCTTTATCTTTAACTTGAAGTTGTCGATGCTGTGAAGGAATTTCAGAACACTCTTCTTTACAATATTGATTCAGTTTGTTAAATTTTGAACTATTCAACAACTTTTTTTGTTTCAGACATTCTGTTTTAGGTTTGCTGCTGAGTTTGGGACCATCGTTCGGTTGATGACCCCGTGTCCTCGGAACAGAATAGCTTGCTATTCGGAGGAATTCGCGGGGGTCTCAATGACTCAGCCCTCCACCACCGTGCTTTGCCGGCAGTGTGAGGGGTTTTCTGTTTCTTTGCGAAGCTAATCTGTGCTGCCGCGTTATTTTTAGAGGCACGCAGGCTTTCTCCCGGTACCTTTTTCAGTCTTTTTCTATCTGTGCTTTACATATTTCACAATTAACATGCTAACTGAGGCTTGTAGAGCCTGAGACGCAGCTCGTTGGGTAAGCTTTCTGGATTCTGCTTCCTGAATAATAATATGATAATAAAACACATAATAATGTGTCCTGTGTTTTCTCCTCATCTGCACTTGCATTTACCTCATTTTAAGACCTGCCGGGGGCCGGATGACTTTCATTAAGTCCTCACCTTAGAATTGAGACTAAATGTTGACCAGCTTGTAATGTATACAGTAGCGTAGCAATCACAGTCAATACTATTTAGTAATGGTGTTCTCTTTTCTTGTTTTTAATATTCAATGAACCTCAGGTCCGGGAAAAAAACTTTAAAATTACCATGTACTGTTACCCGAAGCCCAAGAGGACAGCTTCAAATAGCTTTATATCAGATCTACCATCTAAAGCCCAAAGACGTTTGTTACGCAAAAGATGAAAGAGAGATTGAACGTGAAAAAAAAAAGGATGGAGGAAGTGGAGGAGCATCTTTTTTTTTATCTTTCATTCAAACAAACAATAAATGAGGTGATCCAGATTGGAATACGACACGTATTAAAATTAAAGCTAGAAACCTGTAAAAGGGAATCAAACCCAGCAAAAGGAATTCAAGCGAATCATGACCCACGATGTCGACGAGTTCGGTTGCTAAAATCAGCAGCCAGGCACCGATTTGCCACCGGGATGACGCATGCTCATTAGGCCTCCGAAAGTAAGACTTTTCCAGCGTGCCGTCGTGCACGGATACATGTTTTATGGAACGTCAATGGCATGTGACCCACGCAGCTGGAAACGTACCCCCCGCGAAACATAGTTTTTCATCCCGCTTTTATTTCGGCTTTAGGTGTAGGTGGCGGGGCCTGAACTGAAAAGCCGAGCGGTAATGCAGCCGGCTGGTGCAGAGGTGTGCCCCGTGACGTTTTTTTTTCCACACGGAGCTCCCGTCCTTCCAAACAAAGGCTGTCAGCGTCAGTCAGCCGCCTCAAACAAAGACGCCGCGCATGTCTCCAGGCGTTATATTGAACATCTAATCTCTACCGCTCAGCGAGTGACTGCCTCGGGGCGTTTCTCGGAGAAAAAGAGTATGCCGATAACCCGAAGGTATCGTGGAGGACTCTGTGAGTCTCTCTCATCTCTCACGGAAACGGGAAGAAGAGGTCTGCCGGGCTCACCCTGAGGAAGGAGTCCAGCGCCCCGTTCTCCATGAACTCGGTGATGATGAGCACGGGGCAGCTCCGCGTCAGCACGCCCTCCAGCCGGATGACGTTGGGGTGGTCGAACTGGCCCATGATGGAGGCCTCGGCCAGGAAGTCCCGCCTCTGGCGCTCGGTGTAGCCGGCCTTCAGCGTCTTGATGGCCACCACCATCTCCCGGCGCCCGGGCTGCTTGAGGCGCCCGCGGCACACCTCCCCGAACTCACCTGGGGTGAGAGAGCAAAGGTGGCAGGGAGGAGGGAGAGGGTGATGTGGGGTGGGGGGGGGTGGAGTGAGCAGAGGGAAGGAGAGGTGGGGGTCGAAAGGGAGGGGGGTGGGGCAATGCGGGGAACGTTACCGGTCGGATTTGGGAGTGAAGGAGCTGATTTGAAATAGCTTAGGGTGGATTCCACGGCGGGATTCGGTTTAGAAAAGATAGGAGGAAGATGACGGGTTGTGGGGCGGTGGGGGTCAAGGGTCAAAGAGGTTTGGGAGAGAGGGGGTGGCTGGTATAGATCGAGTGTGAAACCTGGGGGCGGTGCAAGGGGACAAGGGACGGGACAGGTACTTTGGGGTTTTGCGTAGGGTGCCTGAGTGCCAGTAAGTTTACACGGGAAAGAAAGAGAGAAAAAGAAAAGATGAGGAGGGGGGGAAACTCTTCGAGGGGGAGCAGACTGTCATTTGAGGCAAACTCGGGAGAGAACATGCTGCAGGAGAGATTTTTTTATTTTTTTTAAAGAGAGAGAAAAGAAAAATAGTCTGGAGGGCAAAGAGCAACAGTCACTTCAGCACTTTCCACCTGCAGCTCTCATGCACTTTCTAAATGCTAACCCCTTCCGCCCGGAGAGAACACCCCCGGGGGACTTGATGGCACACTCCGTCTTAAATAAATGATTAATAATCCCGAACGATTCGCTGTCGTCCCGCGCAAAAATAGCAGCGCTGTTTACCTGCACCGATGACTTCCTCTATTTTCACACAGGAGATGTCTATCTCTTTGGCAAACTCGTGGATGGCGTCATTGGGGTCCTCGTAGGTAAAGGGGTCAATGTAGACTTTGACCCCGGGAGAAACTGAGAGAAGCAAAGCAAAGAGGGGAGAGAAAATTGAGATGTGGGCTGTAGGACCGGATCCATCACAGAAGTGTGTCAACAATGGAGAACGGTGGTCGTTAGCAATGCTCGGCATATGAAGCCATGCTATTTTACTTGTCAGTAACAGTTGCTGGTTTAAGTGCCTTAAGATTTACTCTATATTTTCATTATGCTGGTTAAGACCACTTTCCAATTATGTCGTCTTCTTGAGCGGCACTTAAGACATTCCAGTTAGATTACATATAACACCCAAATATCTGGTGGCTGAGGAAAAAAGTAATTGGACCTTTCGGCAGAGGATTTTATACCATTCTGGTCGGACAAAATTCAAGGTACTCGACAGTCATGGAACTTTGTTTTGTCTTTTTTCTTTCGCCATAAACAACAAGGAAGGTCACTCCAGCACCAGGGCAGTTCGACAGCAAAGACTTACAGTTGGAAACCATCGGCCTGTGGTTATATTTGTTTTGCTGAAATATGCAAAGCCTTCCCTGCAATCCGTGTTTGGATGAACACCGAGTCCATTGCTTTAATAACTGTATCTTTCAGCATGATTCGTACCCGTACAGACATGGAAGTGGATGTTTCCATGGGCACAAATGGACCTTCATACCATCAAAAATTACCCATCTGTAAACAACAAGCAAGATTGCTATCTTCATCCTCAGTCCGAGAAACCCAACGTCCTTGATTGCAAACACTATTTAAAATTTTCATTTCAGATAAATTTTTTTTCCCCCCACCTAGTCCATTTAAAAAAAAAAAAGCTTTTTGATAGGTTTTCTATGCCCTCCTGTGAATAAAATGCTGGTTTATAAGATCTATAAACCCTTGCAATTGGTGAATGTTTTACACAAGATGTCAATTTTTATAGGCCTCGGGTGTAAGACAACAAGTTTGATACAATTGACTGAGCTCTCGGGGCTCTTATCCAATCCAATGCGTAACAGACCCAACTGTGTCTCGATTAAGGTATATAAATGACCGTATCATACATGTAAGATCAACATAATCCAATTTATTCACTTGTTTTGTTTGTTAAGGGCTGTTTATATGGAAACAAACAATAGCTTATTAGCATGATTGCAGCCATTATTAGCTCAAAAGGACGGATCCTAAGACCTTACAAGAAGCAAGTTTCACTTTAAATACTTAAAAGCTTCATGCTTCTCAGTATTTAGGAGCATATCATGAATTAAAAAGATGTCTACGATGGAAACCCCGGCACACGTTCAAGCGTGTTTGCAACATCGTGGCACAGCTGCATACTTTTGCTCCGACGCCTACATGTAATCAGGCAGATATTTTATGCAATCCAATCTCCACATTAAAAAAGCAAAAGGGATTAATTATTAATCAGAAGCGATGCTTTATTTATTCATTCAGGCATTAGACCTGTAACTGACAGCGTGCATCGGGAGTCTGGCAGGAAATGTGAGAGCCGGTTTCACAATGGACAAACTGCACCCCGTGTGAGTTGTGTAGCCCTCAGGCTAATTCGCAGATATTAATACTCTGGTATAAAAACTTTCCCTGCAATATCATCTTGGTAAACAGCAATAATAGAAATGTAGAGGCTGCGTACGTGCAGACGTTTCCTCGGGCAAGCACCCTCGTAGGCGAAAATGAAAGCAGATCCATAAAAAACATTTCGGTGAGTGGATAGCTTCTCCTTTCCCATATTGAGTTATTTCTCTCCTGCTCATGCATCTACTTTATTTTGTTCTTCGACTCAGCTGATCTGTGCTCTCCGTCTTCCTCCTAACTGAGGGGGAAATGTTTTCTTGACTCAAACAGGTGATTGGATAATTGACCAAATCGGTTGGTTAACTGTACTGGCATGACTGTAAGAGCAAAGAAAAAAGGCCGCGTTCAGGCCCGAACACACAAACTCACTGTACTGCTGCAGCTTCTCCGTGTACTCCAGCTCTGACCCGCTGCGCTGCTTCCTGTAAACAAGCAGCACATGATCAAAGTCACATTCACATAATCAATCTGGGCCCTTCCCTGGTACAGCGAATCCAAACTAATAACCAACTCCAGTATCGGATATAAACACAGGGCCAAGGAGGGGCAGCTTTGTTGTTGTTGTTGTTAGTTTTTTTCTTCTTCTTTTTTTTTCCCGCTATGCTCCCCTTTGGAGCTTAAGTAGCAAGAGTGGTCTCAGAGTACATACCCTTTTCAAATCATCTTAAAATTTAATGAGCCTCCGTGTTCTAAGGCTAATTAACAAAGCGAAACATGTTGTTTGGGCTGTCAGTGATTAAAATCAAACGCTTACTTGAGGCAGACGACGGCGATGACCACCAAGGCCACGATGACCACGAGGCCTGCGGAGGCCGAGCCGATGATCAGAGGCAGCTGGTCTTGCACGGACTTCTGAGGATCACCTGCGCCGCACAGCATACGGGCGCAAATTAACAGAAATAATGGCAGGGGGATTAAAGGCCGGCTCGCGCAGCACGTGTAATGGCCACCAATTAGGCCGGTCGTAAAAACCGTTAAGCCGGGGCCATCGTTAAGAAGATGGTGGCGGCAGATCACGGAGAACAGGCCGTGAAGCGGGGTGGGGGGGGGGATGGGAGCGGGGATTCGTCCTTACTGTGTAGGTTGGTGCTGAAGTCCATGGGGTTGCTGTAGCGTCCGTACCCGGCGACGGTCCGAGCCCTGACCTGCACCACGTAAGGGGTGGCCGCCCTCAGCCCCTCCACCTTGGCGGAGCTGTGCTGAGATGTGACGGTGTGGGACATCCCCTGACCCTGAAATAAAACAGAAGCCTTCAGCATGCAGGTTTTTTCTGTCGTCGTGGTTCGTAAATTGGGGCCTCAGTCACCGTGACCGAGCGATAAAAAAGGGGAAACAACAGAGCCGTCATCTTAATAATCACTGTCCTCGTGATTCACGGACAGCATGCATTTTCTCATTTCAGAAGAATCCATTATTTTGCTCATGCAGCTCTATTTAATGCGTATGATCAGGGAGATTTGACTCCGGCTAAATTGTTGGTTTGTTGACCGTCGCTCTGAATGTGCAGCTCTGTTGCTGGAATTCTTTCTCATTATCTACTATAAAACTTGAAAGGATTCACATTATAAAAAAAACATTCATTATCCATTCTATTGTAACTCAAATGTCATCATTTCAAATGTAATTTGCACCAAGATTTGTATTTGCACTTAACATTATCTCCAAAAGGTATGGAGGCTAATGTCGGTGGCATTGCCAAATGGGAAACTGGTAAATGACAGCTAATGATGCTTGTCCTCAAGATCCGTCATTATCACATACGTTAAAATGTAAATTGAAATAGTCCCCGATGAAATGAAGATTTAAGACAGAGCTCTACTCACATCACTGCTTCATGGAAACGATAACTCACAAACCTCTTTAGAGGCGCTAATTATCAATTTGCTGGAAAAATCACTTTCCACTGACATGTTTTATAGTTCCATATTTTAACAACCGGGAGAAAAAAATCTGCTGTTCGATCAACCCTTATTTATTTACCCTTTACCCTTATTTATTAAAGATTTTAAAGGTACAGCACGATGTGGCACTGTGGCCTGGTTAAATTTGTCTTTTGTTTGCCGTCAAATAGATTGATTTAACAAAATAGAGGATGCATGGAAAAAGAGCAGAAAAGTGATATGGTGGAACTGACTAGGAACAATTAAATAAAGCTGCTGGATTTGTTAATTGATAAGATGGCGTTATGGCCAAAATTTACTCTTCCCCCGCAAAATCTGACACATTTTTTCGGGCCAGTTTATCAAAGGGAGCAATTTATAATAGTTCCCAATACATTCAGAAGTGTCTGTGTCTTCTTTTTTTAGAGAGTAGTTGGAGTTTACACACACGCAACACAATATGGAGTATAAACAAAGAGTGGTTGTCTACTCGTCTACTCCATAGTCCATTTATGATTAATTTAAACATATGGACCATCTAGCGAAGGTGGCAGTTTATTACTTTTGGCATAACTCCACTACTTGCACAGATCTGTTTAGATGGTGGTTAAGATAATGGCAAAATAAGATCCCTGAAAATGAAACACTGTGTAAATGGGTTAGAAATGTTAACCCCGCATTCTTCTTAGCAGTGCTCAGGGTTAGCAGATCTATAATCCTGACAATAAAGGGTTACCAAATGGCTGGGGAGCCTTTCAAACCTAATGACCCAGTGTCCACAGACGGCCATTTGCTGAGTCTGACCAGTACATAATCTTCGACAATCCAGATTTCCAGCCCCACGCATCCAATTTATCAATTACAACAAAGTCATCCGCTTATCACACTGCATTACTGAAGTCAGAGCTTACCCTCTCTTGGTATTTTATCTCGTAGTCGAGGATGACTCCGTTTGGTTTCTCGGGCGGCAGCCATGACAGGCTGAGAGTGTCTGCAGTGGAGCGCATCAAGTGGACGGTAGGCACAGCTGAGGGGGCTGCAAGTGGACACCAAACAGGAAAATTCATCATTATAACGCAACTGTAAAGGTTACTGTACTTATGGGTTCGGGCTTCTGTGACTCTCAGTAACGTAAAGGGACATTGTGTAGTATTTTAAGTATTTTATTAGCTAAAACCGCTTTATTCATTTATAAATGTGCCCTTATTTGGTGTAAAATGACCTCTGCAATGAGCTGACTTCTCCTCATTAGCGAAGAATTTCCTATCTGTACATACGTGGGATGAAGACCATGGAGGTTTCCATGTCGTTCTGCCATTTTGAAAAACTATACTGGCAGGGAGGGACATAAAGCACTAGTCTACCTGTCTAGCTAGTCAACAACGTGTTTTCGTACAGAGCCAGTTGCGTCACTGAAACTTCGCTATCTTGTTTGAGGAGTAATTGCAGTTTGGAATTTCTTTTAACTTACATTCCTCATCACCCGAGAGAAAACTCGATGTGGAAGTCATGTCGTCATAACTTCTCGATGCATGATGGCTACCGTAGTTGCAATACCTACAGCGTTCCTACACCGTGCACCTTTAAGATTTTCTCTTCTGAAATCACAATTTGCCCCTGTGAGAAACAAGTGTTCTCTAAAATTTTTCCAACCCAAATAGTTAGGGATAAACGGAAGATGATCGACCTTCGCCGCCCTGCCGTTTATTGATTTTATGTGACCTGAAAGCGACTCGGAAGATAGTCGGAGTGCTGGGTTCATAAACTGCGGGAAGGTGGGGAAAGTGCCAGGTTAACTGGAAGAGTAATTGCAGTCTGTAAAAGGCGCTCAGCAGTTTGGTTGATGATGACATTGAATACATTAGCGGCCATGCTGGAAAGTGACATTGTCATTGATGTATGATAAGAGGCCCGCGCAGTCTGCTGACAGTAGAGATATGAAGCAGAATTTATCTGCCGTTCCTGTTACTCAGTCAGAAAAAAGCAGAGCCCCGGCTCAGCGTTTGTCCATCTGTCGCTCTCAATGAGCTGCTCTAACCGTGTTTACTCTTGGAGTTAGAACCTTTGTGGATGCCGAAAACTCATTAAGGCCCTCATCGACATTGACTAGAGGTAGGATCCCCTAACCAACAAGTCCCCGCGTGATGTTAAGTGGTATTGATCTGGAGCCGGGCCATGAATTAACTCGTGGACACATCCGATGCTGCCGACAGATGGGCTACTAACCGGCCTGGTTGGTGGTGATGTTGACCGTGGAGTAGTTGGGCGAGGAGGGGTTCTTCCCGGAGACCCCGTTCACGGCCTGCACCTCGAAGCTGTAGCGGGTGTGGGCCTGCAGGTTCCTCACCACCACCTTCCTCTGCCTCAGGCCCAGCCGGCGCGGGGCGATGTCCACGTTGTCGTCGCAGCGGGTGCACGGGCTACGGTCGCGCAGGCACTTCTTGCACACCACGTTGTAGACCAGGTCGCTCCGCCCGCCGGTGTCCTCGGGCTCCTCCCACTCCAGGGACAGCGAGGTCTCGTTCACGCTGGATATGACGCTGCGGGGCGCCGAGGGGATGGCTGCGCAAACACAGACGAGCGTGGAGGCGTTCAAAAGAAAAGGGGGCGGACAGCGTGAAAGCACACAAATGAGGCTTTAGTCAGGCTCCCTATGCAGGGATGACATTATCCTCCCAGATGGTGAAAGGAACGTTTAAATGTATTCACAAGAGGGCAACAATAGGCAGGTTTTTGTCGCACGGAAATGAATCGCATATCCTCAAATGAATAATTATAATAAACACGTAAAAAAATGCCAAACTGCTTTACATGTCTTCAACATGGCCTGAGTAAAGAGAGGGAAACCAGAGACAGTTTAAGCTCCTCAGACCCTTCATCCTCATACGAGGACATTGCAATTTTGCCTCTCCTCACCATGATGCTTCTTTTTTCTTTCGACTTTGACCTCTTGACCTCACAGCAGACGCTATCAGTCACTACCGTTTGCAATCTAAAGTAAAATGGTTACATGTTCAGGCAATCATGTTCTTATTGTGTAATTTAAATGTTGTAAATAAGTCATGTGGACCGTCAGAACCAAATTGCAAAAACATTTAATTAAATATATAAACAAACATTTTAAATATAAAGATAAAAACCTACTGAGCCTGTACGAAGAAAAACTACCTGTACCAGGACAAAGTCTAGTTATTAAAGTTATTAGGTCCTACTGATCCCAACCAAAAATGCACATCAAATAAAAGCTCGGGCCTCAGGAGGTTCAAATAGAACAATGAACACTTGCAAGCTGAGCAATTGTCGGTGTTGTGCTGTAAAGCTGCTTTGCATTGGTTTAGCTCCCAACTGAGACTCAGCCCATCTCAAGGCCACAGCGCCATCGCAACAGAGCTGTCGAAACCAGGATAAAGTGCGGCGACTGCAGAGGTAGGCGAAGACTAGCTCAGCGAAAGGGGCTGCAGGGTGGACTGGAGAGCTCTGCCGGTTGAGCTTACAGCAGCAGCAAAAGACTCCTGCCTAACCTGGCTATCAGCGGGGAGATAAGAGGAAGGGGGGAGGGGAGCGGGCCGCGTCCGCAGAGTTCAGCTCCTCTGCCCAGGGCTGGTTTCCCTCAGCCAGTCTTTTCCAATTAGGCGGACGGAATTCAGAGTAGAGCCTCCCCTAATTGGATACCCATCTAAAAGCGCACGCTGAGGGGCCAAGCTGCTGCCCATTGACTGGCCGAGCTTCTCGTGCGCAACGAGGCCCAGGGCGCCCGCGATGAGCTGTGACAGACCGCAGAGACGGACCTGTCACGGCCTGCGTGTTTGTTTTTGTTTGCGTGTTTAGTTGAAGGTGGCGCCCGTGTCCCTGACCGCCTGTCGGCGGAGTCCGCAGTGTTCCCGTGACAGCGATCTGGGGGAGGACAGTTTGCGGGGGCCATGTGTGTCAGTTAACATGGAGAGAGGCCCCCGGGGCTTGACTTTTACGCGGTCAAAAGCAGCACACGTCGCTCTAAATCAGCGCCGCCCGACGGACCCCTCACAGAAACCTGTCTGCACGGAGCCAGCAAAGTCACCGTGGCCAGCGCCACACATGAGCTAGTTACCACCAAAATGCATTTTTACATAAAAGAATAAGCAAGCAGTCAAAAGAGACTCCGGCTCTATGATCATTATCAGTCAGTTCAAATGACATTCTTAGTAGATCATGCTTGTTGCAGTACTAAAACCAAGGAAAATGTTTTATACTCGTTAACATATTTGCTATCACAGTGGGATGATTCACTGAAATCAAATTAAATTGGCCCTGCCTTTTCCCTAAGAGCAAAATACTTCAAAGTAGGACATTAGCCTTTTCCATTTTTGACTAAAACTGGCTGCAAAGGCCATTTCCATTCTGCAGCCGTTTTTTCTGCTGCTCGTAAACTGACTGTTCAATTCAATAATCCTTTTTCTTATTAATTAGTTCAAGTATATTGTTGTGGCAATCTTTGTCTGTCAAATGAGATGTTGGCATAAATGTCTGCATTATTATTCTTGATAATTGATAGTTACATGACAAGCTGACCAATCAGAGCTCTGCTGGAACGAACTCTTAAGACAGGCACAGGAACAGAGCTTTTCAGAGAATAACAGTGATTATGTCTATTTTATGGTAGACATGATGGCTCTTTTTTTTTACATTAAAGCATGTAAACTTGCTACAGTAGGCCTCGAAAACAAAACAGTGACAGAAAAGCGCATTATGCTCTTCCAATTTCTTCCATGTTATACTACTGCTGAGTCATTTCAAACAGCTGGATATAGTGAATTTAGCTAGCGTTAGCTGCCTCTTTTTAATGGGCCCAGCTGTGGTTATGGCAAACAGCTTTCTCACACCCAAAGTATTAAACGTCTTTTTCGATGATCAGAATCACAATGTAGATCAGAATCAGGGACCACTGAATCAATATACCCTCTAAATGCAATTATCTCTCCTCCAGCTAGCTAGCTACCGTTCTATATCATTGACGTTAAGTTATGATTTTTGATACCGTGCTCCCATAAAATAACAATGTTATCATTAAAATAAAGAATTTACTCCGCATCTGTGGAGGAGAGTCTTTTTTTAAAAGTTCCGTTTATGGTTGGCAGTGCTTTCCTGAGTGACATGCTACCAAACCTCTTTTTATTGTTTCGGAGGAAACATAGCTGGGGAATTGGGACTTCTCTTCTTCGTGTGCTGTGAGGGATGACTTACTGGTGCAGGAGGACTCGGGAGGGTCACTGTCAGAACGGTAAAAACCATTCTGGCAGGGACAAATATTGGCTCCTCGTGCACTGGTGCGGCTGTTGGGTGGACAGGGAACACACGATCCCTCCCCGAATTTGGATTTGAAGGTCCCAGGGACGCAGGCTGGAAAAGTGGGAGAGAAAACACGGTTGAAAAGGATATGAAAAAGAAGGAAAGACAGAAACCAATGTGCTGTGGCTTATTTAAGGGCCCAGCAGCTGTCACATCTGTCACTGAACGAAAAACGGAACCCTCAAAGTACCTACAGAGCTCCATATTTATGAAGGAAATGTTCAAATGTGCGTGCGAAATGGCGAGCACTTAAACATCAGGGTTTATCTCTACATTTGCATCGGCTCTTTCAATTTCACCCTCTCCACTCGGAGACATTAATCTCTCCAAACAGGGAGTCAAGATGACAGCAAAGTTTCGTGTCGAAGAAGGGAAGAAGGAGGATAGAGACGAAGACCGACTGCTGACGGGAGATTGCTGTTGTCACACAAACAAGGATGGAGAATGCTTCTGAGAAAAGGGATACACCCCAAACCCATCAATCAGTGTCTGTTCCGTCCTCACTTGTCCCAACCGTACTGAATACAAACAAGGCCTCCACATACATGCCAAACAGCTCTATAATAAGCCAATAAATCAACCCAAACGAAGGGACATCAGGAGTAGGAGTAAATTAGCCGGGCGGAATTATGAGCGGAGTGTCCGAAAGTACGGCAATCGCGCGCGATGTCCAAGCGATTCATTTGAATTCCTCAGTGCCAGGCTGAAGGTTGGCTGATATTGAGTCTTAAGGATAAACCAACATAAGCCCCGACTAAAGAAGGATACAGATAAAGGGGATTAGCAGCAAAAGGTCTGGATATATCTGCCTCCAGAGCCCCATGTTTTTGAAACCGTTTGCCACATTCCTAACCGGTGGTGTAAAAGCGGAGGTTCTGGCAAACATCTGTCCTGCCTGCATGACGGCTCATAAAACGCAGCCTGGGAGAGCAGGGGTAGAGTGTGATTAAGTAGTTAGGCTAAGTGGTCTTTCAGGTTGAACTCTAGCTCCACGCAAATCCCGGAAAAAAAAAAAAAATACACTTAGTGACAATGCTTCTGGAGAAGCATAGTTAATCAAAAAAGATAAGATTCGCGTACACCGCCATTTTTTTTTTCCATTCATAACTCACACTTTCAGATCTGAGGGGTGTATTTTTCTTCATCTAAAGCAAATTCATCATCGTTTTCCATTGTTTGTTTGTTCAAGAGACTGCTGAATCACCCCACTGTCTTGATTTAATCCATTAACCTCGGCCTTTTTAGATCCTGCATCTCTCCCTTCGTTGTTTCCCCTCTTCCTCGCCCTCTCCCCGCCTCCGCCTCCGTCCTCCAGCGTTTGGCTGCGAGCGGAGCGGCCGGACTGGGGTAAGAAATGAAACGTCTGAGTGATTAATGTCAGTGTGGCGGTGTTGGCTCACGTTGGCCCCGAATGGTGTTAATGAGCGCGGCCGCCTGTAGATTAACTAACGGGAGGCCGCCGAGGAAATTACACTTCCTCATCACAAGTGCTGGCTGAGGCCTCTGGAGAGCTTTTTATCAGGCTTTGGCGGCAAGCTTTTAACCTTGAGCCGCCAAATGGCAACGAATGAGCTCTCTCCGACGGATGTTCGACACTATTTCTCACACCCAGGTGAGAGGAGGCTTCGCCCGCCTGTCTTCGGCTTCCCGCGGCCTCCTGCCATTTTAGATCGCCTCCCTTTCTTTTTCTTTTTTTTTTCTTTTAGCAGCTGTTTCCGTCGACGCTTTGCCAATTCACGCCATCAAAGCCCGCGCCATCTCCCCTTCTCCGTTAATATCTCTCGTCTCCAGGCTTCATCTCTCCATTTTATTATCTGCGTTTTCCTCCCGCCAGCCGATTGGCTCCCCCTTTTCTCTCCCGCCTGTCCTGCTCGCACAATATTTGTATGCGGCTCCTCTCTGCAACACCTCATTAATTCATCCTCTCCTCCACCCTCCTCCACCCTCCTTCACCCTCCTTTCAGGAGCCACACAATAAATGCAGGGAAGAGGGGCACAGCCTGAGGTGACTTGCACCGAGCATACAAAGGGGGGATTTGGGGTTGAATAAATAGTCTGGACGCCTGTTGGACGCGCGTACCTTGGCACTGCGTGCCGTCCGCCGAGGGCTCGAAGCCGGCCACGCAGGTGCACGAGCCCACGGGGACCATCCACTCGCCGTCCCCGTTGCAGTAGAGCTTCAGGGGCACGGACACCTCCATGGCGTTGGTCACGCAGGCGCCCGGAGCGATCACCAGGGAGGTGGCCTCCGCCCCTGTGGCGGTCTCGGGGAAGACGGCGAAATTGGCAATGGTGGTGGAGCACTTCTTGAAGAAAACCCTGACTGATATGAGGGACATGCAGGCCCCCAGGTCCTGGAAGGCCAGATAGAAGCCCGCCTTGGAGAGGGGCCCGAAGCTGCGCATTTTGGTGTTGATCCGGCCCGCCTCCAGCAGGGAGAAGCTCTCGTCGGGGGCGATAGTATCCACCTTGACGTACGGGTTCTCCCTCCACAGGGGGCTGCTGTCCGTGGCCGTGTCGCCGTCCGACTCGTAGTAAAACAGGTTGAAGGTCTCTTTGCAGGAGCCGGGGATGTTGGGGATGCTGGCGCAGTCACGGACGGAGAACTTGAGCTCCACGTAGACGCGCAGCACGCCCCTGCGCGGGATAAAGTCCGTCCTCAGCCAGTTGTTCTGGTTGGGCTGCCGGACGTTGCACACCTGGTAGGTTCGGATCGGGCTCATGGAGTCGTCGTAGCCGCTGACCTCCTCCCACTGTGGAGATGGGCACACACAAACAGGGAGAGATCAGTGGGGGAAAAAAATGAACTGCTGGACGAGGAATTACATTTTTTCTAAATTTGGATTCGACGCGTTGTCAATATTAACCAATACTTCCCCCCATCAAACAGTGCTCGATGTTCAAAACGGCCCTGTGGCGCCTGCTAGGAACAGATTACGAAACACAAGACTGGCACACATTGCCACAGAGTGCTGTGTACACGCGGCCTGCGAGGAATAATTTGCAGCTAAAAGGCCTCTAATTGCATGAATCATTCAGAAAATTCCAATCATTATGGACTATTAATAGATAACATTTTCTTATTTAAACACATTTCACGCAACACGGCTCTTTGACTGGTTCTGTTGCTGACCGCTTTGCTGGAAGTATGCGAAAACCTGGAGGGGGGGGGGGGCACTTTTTTACAAAGATCATGTGAAACGTGTTGGTTATGGAGCATTATCAAGCAGCTGGAACGCAAGCTGCAGACATGCCTTCCTTTAGGGAGCGGCAACGGCGTCTCACGCCTGTTCAAGAGCAAAGCAAACAGCCCCAGGAGGAGATTTGGTCCCTGAAACAAACTGTACCATTTAAATGGTAACGTTCCCGATGCATCTATAATTCATAGCTATCTAAACGCAGCGCTGTCAGCATGATTGGACTGTGGCAGCATGTCTGAGTACTTCAGGTTATGTCGACCGCAGATGGCTTTTTAATGTGTGTGTGTGTTCTCAAGACAGAGGAGAAGAAAAAAAAGGAGCTTTATGTGTAGTTAACAGTGGTATTTGTAAATGTTAACTAACCCTTAAAAGGTGTGAGAAATCAATGGTCTATTGGGAATGAACCATATGACAAGTCAATCTTCTGGTTATTTATTTACCTGTTGGTTTTTTTTGCTATTTCCCAGTTGGACTAAATGCTTAGTTTCCATAACAAATGACTGGCCTCGCAATTGATTATTTCAACTGGGGGGTTGGGGGGGAAATAATGCATAACTCATCTCACGTCTCTCTGCTCTTGGGTAATTTATCCCCAAATGATGAGCCCAGGAGTCAGCATTAGAGGCCGTAAATCACCGGCAACACGTTGATGCACTACCTGACAAATATGATAATTGCCACGCCGCCCCCGCCAACGACCCCCCCCCCCCGAACCCCTCTCCAACGTATGGGCTTGTCAGACGCGAGGAGAGGGGCCGCCTCGCCTGTCGTGACATATGACTTTATGGATGCCAGGACATTCAGAGCCAGCCCTGGTAGGGGGAAAAGAGGGAGCTGCCGGAGATCGTTTCCATGGCAACCCACCATTTCCATTGACTGGCTTTGCGCTCACGTAGCGAAGACAAATTACACTGGCCGGGTGTGGGGGAGGTCTGTCAGGCTGTTAGCCCTGAGGTCAAATTCATGTTGTTTTATTTTCTCACAATTCCTATAGGGGGTATCAAGTGAAAACCTTAATTTCTGTGCTCTTGGGCCCGCACTATTAGAGACCCAAACATTCTTATAGTGGCCAGCTTCTCTTTTTCTGGCCAGGGATGCACAGTAAAGTCGGTCTTATGGTCCTTTTTAAACATTTTGGGTGTTTTCTGTGGGAATTTGTAGGCTTATGGGCGCTCTACACTTTGATATCTTAAATTTCTTCCACACTGTGCTCCCATTCTGCTGCATAGTATCCTGAAAGGCAAACATTCGCTGCAAAAACAAAGACATAAAACAGCAGGAGGCGTGCCTTTCAAGGCAGATTGGGCTCTATTAACAAGCAAATGGAACAAATGCGGCGGGAGAGAGGAAAAAAGAAAGAAAAAAAAACAGAAAACAGGACTCGAAACAAACTGAATACACTCTTTAACTCACCCCACTTTCTGGAAATGTGGTCCAAGCCAGCTCTGTGGTAGCCCACCGACTGTCCATGAGGGTTTCTGCAAATTGAGAGGAGGAGGAAATTAGACAAAAGTGGAGCTAAACGGTGTGGGGAAGATGAGTGTTGCACGGCATTAAGGACCTCACGCAAGCTCCCCGCGCTCAACAAAGGAGGCAGGTATTTCACAACCTCCACCCACGCCCGCACTCAGTTTTCCGAACGCGCCGACAATCACGGCGTGCCCGTGCTGCCTAATTAAGGCCCGGCGCGCGCGCGGGCGTGCATGTTCAATACTCACAAATGCACTCCTTTCAATATTCATTTCGCGGAACCGAGAGCAAAACATCCTCGGAGGTGTCTTCAGAGGGAGACGTTCCATTAACGCCGACGGGTCTCGGAGAGGTCGCGTAAGCAGGATGGGAACTTTAATACACCTTTAATAAAGCTATCAGGAGAGACGGAAGGCGGGAAAGGTGGAAACAAAAAGAAAAAAAAAAACGCAGTCTCTCAGATGAGATCTGTCAGGCCTGAGTTAACAGATGTTTCCCCCATCGGGCGGTTTACGACTCGGACAGAGGAGGGGCTGAAAAATTAACAGCAGGATCACAGAGTTACTCTTGTCAGGCTGTCAGTCAGGCGTCACCTGGATGGTGGGCCAGTGAGTTCATCAAACCTTAGAACCCCCCCACACCCCCCTACACCCCCCCCACGACCTCTCAGTTCACACCTGTACCCATTGTTCTGTTCTGTTTGCACACAATCGCCGAAGCGACTCCACTCTCTGTGCCCAGACACAGCGACACGGCGCCTGCTGTGCACCATTTGCTCACAAGTTGTTGGGAACAGTGCGGGGAGGAGGAGGGGGGGGGGGCGAGGGGGGGCCAAAACAAACGGCGGGCCCTGCCTCCGACGACAGCCGCGCTCTGTGTTCGGGTCTGTTCTGGTGGCGCACCGACGAGTGTGGTTACAGTAACGGGTGGGGGGGGTGGGGGGTGAGGGGGGCAGGGGGGGTCTGGCTGTTGTGTTTCAGTAATGGGAGTTGCTCGGACTGAGTTAATAGACTGTTCATCATTCTGTAACAGCCGGGTGAGTCCACTGGGGAAAAGATGTTGGTCAGAGATCACTACGTCCAACAAGATGTACACTGCAAGTCAAAGGTTTGGACTCACTTATTCAAAGGGAATTGAAACAGTATGACCACAACTTCTAATTGCCGCTCATTACTAGATGGGTTGACTGCTGGATTTCTTTGTGGTGTTTCCAAATGCAAAAAAACCCAGAGCTCATGTACCAAATTTCCCTTTGGGGATGAAAAAAGTAATCTATCTACCTGATTTGAATCTCGGTTTGTATGTTTGGGAATTCAGTGGTGTCTGTCAGTAGACCATTGGAGTGATTTGAATCTATCTATCTATCTATCTATCTATCTATCTATCTATCTATCTATC
>JABUIW010000167.1:99518-123491 GCA_013363375.1 Menidia beryllina | reverse complement strand
TGGGGTGTGTGTGTGGGGTGTTAAGGTGGGGCAGGTGGGCATCTTTACTCAGCTCGTGGGGTGTGACAAAAAAAGGACAATAGCAACAGGGCATGCAACCGCATTGCAAACACTGGGATGTCATCAAGCGCGCGCGCGCGCACATACACGCACGCACACGGACACAAACAAGGAGATGGGTTTCGCTGCTACATGTGGATTATAAGAGCCCGACACCTAGCGCGCGCGCGGGCGCGCGGCGGCGGCGGCTTCTCGGACAGGACGCCCTCTGCCCCGTCGTTTTGCGGCTTTAACGAAAGGAAAGGAGAAGGAAAGGAACCCGTGAACGGAGTCGATTCCACTTTTCCCCAACACAAACAGCCCAGCTCGGCGTTCGAGCGATGAAACAAACGCCTTACACGAACCAAACGGTCACAAATGAACATCCACACAGTGCGCCCGCGCCTTTCTTCTGTGTATTTACCTTTTTTGCAGCATTTTTTATTTGCCATGTGTGTGACAATATCCCCCCCGCCACCCCCCTTTAAAAAGAAAAAATGCTATTTTGCTAAATCAGAATGGATTCACATACAGTCCATTGTTCATGGTTCGGGCTTGGGAGACCCAAGTAGGCATGAGAAAATACCAGAGGACCTACCTTCTACGGCCAGGACCGCGGGGACAACGAGGCTGCACACCCACAGCAAGTAATCCATTGTCATAAAGCAGACGTTTGCCACATGAAGAAAAGGTGTGCAGACTGGAGCCCCTCAGGATGGATGGAGACTCAGACCCAAAGCGCCGCGGACGAGCGTTTTGTTCCTCTCCCTGCAGCTCTCATGGTCCTCGGCGTTGGCGCGGGCTCTCACGGCCCCCGGTGCAGCCCCAAAATCCTCTGCGCGGAGCACCTCTTTATCCCACCTCCAACACCAACACCACCAGCACCTTCAGCGGTGGACGCGTTCCTACAGGAGCGCTGCGCTGCGCTCTTTCCCCAGTCTCATTCTCTTTGTGCGACTTTTTTTTTTTTTTTTACCCACGGCGAGACTCCGTCCGGGGGCGCATCCTCCGGAGCCGCTGCTCCGTTCCGGCCCTGAGCGATGTGTGTGGGGGGGGGGGAAACCCGGGGAGGATGGATGCGGTGCGCGCCCTAGGAGGAGCAATCCGAGAAGTCCCGCTCCGTGCCGCTCCGCGAAGCTGTTGCTTTCTCCTGCGAGGGATGTGCGTCGGAATGGGCAACAGAGACACAGAAGGGGGCAGAGGGGAGGGGGGGGCTCCCGGCGGCGTCAAGGTAGACGTGATCGGCGTCCAGTTTCCGGACGAGATTTTCAAAGTAATGGCAAATTCCTGTTCCATTCGCGGAACAGTTATTTCACAATCGACTAACTCTTTCGACTTCACACATGACTGATCAGTTCCCTGTAGAAATGGGCACACAGTGAGGTAGGTTATGTATTTGAACAGGTCAAAATGGCTTAATTTGTTATTGATTGCTTTATTTAAACACATACAGTATATCTCTGTATCCCTGTATATTCCATCCTCTTCATGAGACTGGAATTGGAAAATTCCAATCCAGTCAGAAACTTATTTAGATTTCTTGTAAAACGGGCCGCTACTGATGATTTTTTCCACCCACATCTACCAAAGTCTATAATAACTCTTTAACTAAATGAGTTACATCACTATTTAATTTCCCACTGGGATAGAGAAAGTATTGTAATTGAATATATATTCAATTAAAACACTTTATTCATCCTAGAGGGATTAAAATTAAATGTTGATGTAACTCATTTAGTATATATATACATATATTCTGACATTAAATCACAAAATCAGAGTATTGATGATATCAGATTAGTGTCAAGATTATAACATTTATATGTATGCCAGAATATTTTCTCACCACATGAGTCTTTTCACTGCTTTCGACATAATGAAAGTTGTTCTAACTCATGTTCCACTGAGATTCAACTAAGCGTTCTCCATCCTAAAACACTGATCATCAACATTATTTCTCTGACAGTAAAGACATTGCCCCTTTAATGTCACACTTATGTATTGTATATAAAAGTTTCTATGGTGTTTCTAAGGTTTCTTGGATTTAAAGTGGCTATTTTCTGTTTAGATTGATCTGCTCTCTCAGGTCTTTGCTGTCTCAGATCCAAATGTTCTCCTGGGGACATTTTCTTTTTGTCCATTTCTTCTTCTGTCCCCCACTTTGTTCAGTTTCTTCACAACACGCCATGGTGGGATATTTATTGTTTTATACGAAGAACAACCAAACCATGCCTGATTCTAATGCAACAATTGTTAAATTGTGTGAGAGGCTAGAAATGGGAACGCTTCACATGTCACCAAGCCAGAAAGTGTGTTCGTTTTGCAGGTTTTTTTAAGATGGACCATTTGCTTATTTATTCCTTTATTCATATCTTTTCTAATTTATGCTAAAGAGACTTTTACAGTAGAATGTAGGCTTTAATTTTGAAGTGGAAGTCCTAGATCTACCGACCCTCCTCCTGACTGTTCGCAGCTTGTTGCAGTTCATTGTATGTGAGTGTGTTTGTGTGTGGGTGTTTAGGGGTGCAGGATGAAAAGAGGTGGGATGAGGAGGGGAGGAGGAGGAGGAGGAGGAGGAGGAGGAGGAGGAGGAGGGGGCGGAAGCTGGTTGATGCACCAGCAGACCTGAAGCTGCCACTGTAGCCTGCACCGTTTGCTCAGGCTGCCAGCAGGTAACAGCAAGTCTGGACGCCGCTGTGCCGATCAATTGTGACGTTAAATGGACTGTGGTCGAAAAATTGGTGGAGAACGTCAATATGAGCTTTGTTAACAGCGGACAGACAGGCTCTCCCGCAGGTTATTGAGTGGCATTTGAGGCTGATACAGCATAATAACCATCTGTGATTGTAGTCCAGCTACACCTGGTTTGACAAGAGGAATCCACGGATTTGACCTCGTCTCAGCACGAGTCACACTCATGGACATAATGGGATATTAATAACTGGAGGATGTAGAACAAAAACAGTTGATTTGAAACATTTGTTACGAAAGCCTTTTACGCTGAGCAGTCCAGTTATAATTAGCTCTCTGTGGCCTTAAAGAAACGGTGGTGGAACACAAAGTTGTTGTCCTCACGGGGATTTGAAAGAAGATACAGTTTAAGAACTTATCAACGTGATATCTTCAGAGCTAAAAAAGTGTCTTGACAGACGGCTTTCCCTCATTAGATCTTGTCATAGTCTGACCTTTTGGTGTGTCTCTCTCGCAGTCTCTCCCTTTGGGTCCTTTTTCACCAAACCCACTCAGCCTTTTGTCGCCCGACGGGCTCCAGCCGAGTGTGCGCATGTGTGTGTGTGTGTGTGAATTGTGTGTGCTGGCTGGTGGTAGCTCCGAGCTTAGGGACGGGGCTCCCCTTCACACTGCTAATTCATCCCTCAGTGAGCCTCGGCTCCCACTGCTTTATCACCCTTATTCCCTTTATGCTGATCCCCCCCCACCCAACCACCCAACCACCCACGCACACACACACAGTTCCCCCTCTGTTCTGCAAACTTAAGATCCCTCTTCCGTCTCCCACCCACGCACGCACACCTCCCGAACCTCTCCCCACACACACCCACCACTTTCAAGCCTCTCCCCCGTCCACCTCCACCACCCGTAGTTTTCTTTGTGTGTCAGGCTTTGTATACTAATTAACTACAGTTCAGTTCCCAGCAGGCCTGTGCCACTGAGACCAGTGATGGACAGCCCCTTTTTAATCAGTCACATTCAAACTGAAACAAGAAGAAAAAAACAAACGGGTCGCGGCCTGTGCCGTCCTGATCGGGCGATTGGAACTCTACGTCGGTCAGGGACTTTGCTGATGCTCTTCTCGATTAGACTTTTACAACATCGCCATCTGGGCTTAGATCGGCCGTTTGCTCGTTTTTTTCTGGTGATATCCGCAGAGACCAAAGCTGTTTTGGACAGAATTTACAAATGTGCATTTGGATTCAGCCTTTCAGCATCCTTTAAATATCTTAAATTTCCCCTTCACATCTTAAGATATACGATACATGGAATGCTTTATCGAATGGTGGGGGGTATCTAACAGTGTCGCTAGACAATCCTTTACTGAAAAAAAACTTAACAAATCCCCAATGACTGATTGCTGGTTTCACCAAGCCCATTTGACAATGTGTGCAGAGACAGAAAAGAGCTGGTAAAGTCTTGCTAGGTTAACCCGAACTGCACATTCAGGTGTTGCTTCATGCAACCTTTCACCCACTCAGACTTTTTACGAACTGGCAGTCAGAGGCCAGGCCGGGATCGCGTGTGCTTCGGTTGCTGTGACAGGCGGAATAAAGAATTGCTGCTCTGGAGAGTCTTCCCATCCAGCGGCGCAGACAAGAAATCCGTTCCCAGGCCGGGGGAGGAGAAAATACATATTTTACCGAGCACGGAGGGAAGTTGTGAAGAGCCGGGGATGAGGTGGAGGGAATGAGAAAAGAGCTCTGAGAGGCAACGGAGTTAAGTTGACAAGAAGGGATGACAGAACATCCCCACAAAGCTGCACTGTCTCCTGCAAACCACTTGTGAATTATAGAGTCTGTCCAGTCCGCCGTACAGTGTGCAGAACATGTGCATGTAGTGCTTGTGGATTTATGTCAGACGCATGCAGCTGTTTTTGAAAAAAATCCATTGTACATGAATGCAGCAAGCCCCCCATTAATCTTCTAAGCTTCTGCTGTGTGCATGTCGTATGTTGCTTTCATGGCGCACCAGAGAAAAAAAAACATCTATCACAATAATAAAAATGCAAAGTATATAAAGGCAAAATTCCCTATTCATCCTTCAGATGCATAATTTACAATCAAATCAAACTGTAAGCCAGTCGCCAGTGATAAACAGCGGGGGAGAATGGTTTATATAAGTTAATCAAAAGGCTCTTTGCTTTAAATTCTCTTTCAGTCCACAGGCCTGAAAGAATAATCAGCGAGTTCTTATTTAACAGAGATCTATTCCACTTTACATCCATAGATAAATTGAAAAATAAGATTGAACACAAAGTAATAATGCAATATTGCCATCATTTAAACACTGTTATGGAGCCTTTGATCGCATCTCTTTATCTGCAGAGAAGATGATAGGAACTGTGGTCAAATTTCCATAATTTTTCAGAGAGCTTTTTCAAGCTTTTACTTTGTCTCATCCTGTTTTTCCTGAAAACTTATGAAAAAGTTGATGTTAAGTTATGAAAGTCTCAGCAGGCTGTCATGTAAGGGACCCCACACACTGATAAAGAAATAAAAGATCTTCTGGAAGTTTGGGGGGGTGGGGTTTTACTTCCACATGATCATCAACATTTGAGTTTATTGCACATCGAACCAAAAGGTTGAACACATCTTTTAGCTAAAAACATCGTCTTTGTTTTCTATCACTAACCAAAGTTTGAAAATGAGGAACTTTAGCATTAGCTTAAGACAGAAAGAAACATGAGCGTCATTCTAACGTGAAACACGTCTATAGAAACAGTCCTACGATCCGGGTGACCAAAGTACTTTATCCCTTTACCTCCTCCTTAAACAGACGGGAAACATTACAGAGTAGCCTTGCTCTGGTTTGACTCAAATGAGCCCCATCTCCTCTCTGTCATCTGTAGGGGTGACAGTTACGATCAGGCACCTTTTCAACTCAGCCACCTAAAATAGGCAGATTGTAAAATATGTTGCTTGGCTACACAATAAATACCTGGAACGTGCACAACGAAGGCAGCAAAAGTTGCACGGTAGCAACATTTTCTCTCCTCCGGTCCCAGTTCTGCTACAGTAAAGCTGTGGCCGACTGATGGAGGATGTTTCCACTCTAAACAACATAGCTACAACTTGTGGGAAGGATCGAAATTCTGACAGGGGACGGCGGGGGATATAAACAGCTTTTTCCGGCCAAGTGTGAGATTGCTTTGTCCCCGACTCCCAATCCAAACTCTTTGCTTCGTTGTTCCACAGTCCTTTTAGTCGTCCACCTGGGCCCCACTGGCTTCTGGTTACAGGCAGGATCTCAAAGTATGGTTTTGGTTGGATATGCAAAAACATAGTGTCAGATTGTGGGTGGTGACACAAAACATCTGATTCTGGAATGGCGAATAGGTCACGGAGGTCAAATAGTTCATCTTTCAGTCATTTTTATTAAACTCTGATTAAAACCTCAGTTCGACATTCAAATCTTTCCCCTAGAAATCTAAAACATTCTTCAAAAGGTAGAGAGAAACAGGTTGTGCTGTTTTACAATCTATACTATACAATTATTTCATTGTAGTGCCAAATAAGTTAAAAAGACTGTCAAATGTGTGGGTTTTAAAGATTTTTTTTTCGTATATATTCTTAATAGAGCATCTCTCTGATGGACTGGTGTAACCCACCTGTGGCTCAAATGCTGCTGGGATCCAACTGGGTATACTGGAACCCTATATTGGGATTTGGAAATTGGCGAGATAATACAGGAAGCCTTGATTTTTTTTTTTTAAATGCCTGGATTGCCTTTAAAAGCTCTGTAATCTGCACCGTGTTAAAAATCCCTTTGCAGATATACATCTTTGTCAACTCCTGAACTAATTCCCAATCATATCTTTACACATGTGGTTTTTCTTTTTCGTTACTTCTTAGTGATTGCAAGCTTTAGCCTCTTTTTGCTTTGCTCGACCGCAAGAAACGTTCCATTGTAAGGCCAGACATTGCAGCAGCATGTCTGGATGGTGTGCATGTGCGTTCTCACATATAGGGCGATGCTCACTGACAGTGGCTTTCAGTGTTCTCCGGCCACTTTTGTATTAAAGCAACAGCGCCTGGGGGCATGATGATAACAGACATTCAGTACTTGTTTTATGCTTGTGTCTTGCATACAAAGAGTCTGCTGGATTCCCCGAATCTCTTATGTGGGCCCATGTTCTGCTGCGGGAGATAAAATCCCCAAACTCGTGTCATAACTAACTGTTGTCCTTTAATTATTCAACTTTTTGTTCGCACAGTATTTCACCGAATGGCAACTTCTACCACAGAAAAAGGCTCTCTTTTTTTCTTCTTTTTTTTTTTTGGAGGCCCATCATGTTGCTGACCTGTTGCCAATTAAACTAATTAGTTGCGAGACATTTCAACGGGAAACGATCTGCCGACGGGAGCCAGAGAATAAAGTTTATGTGGGATGACGCTGGCAGATAATGAGGGAAAAACAATCAGGAAATGATTTCCAGGAGGTTCTCGTATAATTGTGGATCTGTCATGATCTTTTCGAGCCCCGTGTTTGCTGCTCTAACAAGGCCAAAATAAATTGATAGCAGGAGTAATGGTACATGATCGGGCTGAGACGAGCGGCTAGCTGTTAGCTGTAGCTGGAGGGTTCAGACTCTGCTGGGCTCCTCAAACTGCTGTCAGTGTGTTGCTGTGCGCTCTGCTGATTGATTATGAACCGGTGTTGGTTTCCGTTAGTCTTGCTGAGGCTGCTCCGGAATCGACTTGTGAAGCTGTCACTGCCAGCAGCAGCTCCAGGTTAGGGCGCAGAGCTCCACCGAGCACCGCCTGCTCTTCCTCTGACTTCCCAAGCTAATGAGTGGAAAGCTGTCAGTTATGTTATAGGACTTTCAAAATTGGGGGGAAGGGGGGTAGGGTTCAGCTGGAGCTTTCGGGACTGAAGGTAATCTGAGGCAGGAATACTTATGAAATAATGAGCGCTCATCTGGGGGAGTGAGGCAATACACAGCAAAAAAACTAATTAAGACCATTTCATTTTAGTGGGCACAGACACTTTTTCAACAGAAGTCTCTTTCCTTCGGAATTATTCGCAGGAGGTGTTATTGATGATTCGCCACATTCTGCAATTTTCCCACCATTCTCCTCCTCCATTATTCATCCACCTCTACTTTTTAATCTCCTGTGAGCTGACTCAGAACTCCACTTCCATTTGCAGACTGTTCCTCCTCTATGCTCGTGTCTGTAGCATTGATTAAATGGACCCCGGTGGGCTGGGGATTACATCGGGGTCTATTTGAAATGGCATTTCTACAGTGTTTTTCCATTACTGAGCATACTATTGGAATTTAGATAAACTGGGACTGGGCAGGCGTTTGCTGATTTCTGAGTTTATTTGCCCGGTCCACATGGGGTCCATTTGCCCCATTTGAACAATTACCAGCTTTGGTGCGTTTGCTAATTTTCCGCGCTCGCATCCCTTATCCCGCCAAGCTGTCTCCCACAGGAAGAGGGAAGGGGAACAGTGGAGGCACAAAACGAATACAGACAATTGTTTCTCAACAGCTGAGACAGAGCCGGGACCTGATCAAAGAGGACTGAGACAAATTAGATAACATGGGCGAAGACTGCCTCTGCTGTGTAAATATATTTGTGTTTTTTCGCTGTGCGCTGGTTGTTAATGAATGCTCAGCATCCCTGAAAGCTTTGGATGGAGCTGGTTTGTTTCTCTGCAGTCAAAAGCAGATCGGAGCGAAGGTCCCCGTGCGAGCATGTGGTCATTAAAGTTCTCTGTGTTTACTGGTGAAATGCAAATCAGTCCACGCAAACTCACCCCTCATGCTTTTAGCTTTCTGGTCATGCAGTGTTTCTGAGTCCAGCGCGTTAAGATGAAGAAGGATGTGATATCCAAGACTTTTTTTTCCCCCCGCCATCTATAATTAACGCTTACCAATGTTCTTCCAGCAGAAAACCTGGGGGCTTTTGACCTCTCGATCATCTGCTCCTCTCCTGGACGAGCAGTGTCTGTGACAACCATCTTCTCCACGTACGGAGTAAATGATGTCGGACAGAAATGCACGCTTTAAGACAGCGGTTCTTCACAGGCAGCCGCATCCGCCTCCTCAGGCTTTCCTCAAGCAAAGGAATGATTAGAAAGGCTGAGCAGACCGCCCAGTTCCCTCAAGGCTGTATTCAATCAGCACAAAAACTCGGATGCCCTTTGCTACAACAGCTTTGGACAAGTTGTAAACAAGGATGCCAGCTTACAGAAAGTTTCTTTTTGGGAAAAAGGTCAAACATATATATCTATATCTATATATATTACATTGCCTAAAGGATTTGCTCATGTTCCTTGGCTTGTATATGAACTTAAATGATTTCCAATTATAATCCATAGGGTTCAATATGACGTTTTTCAGTATATGTGGGTACATATTGAAAAACAATGTAAACGGTGCCCTTTTGGACACATATTTTTGGGCTTCACACTCAAAATATGGTAGGGGTGGTGAATCTCTGCTGTATTTATTCATGTCTGTATTCATTTTATATTCAAGGTGACCCTTTCATATTGTTTTCTGCTCCACGTTTATTTCTTTGCCCAGAGCTTCATGTTTTGCTTCAGCTACTTTCATAGCAATGTTTATCGGCCACTGTAGGCGGGCATCCTTACTAAACCGCACAAAAACCCATTGTACACAACCCACTTGACACCAAACGGCGGACAGACACGGAACCTCGCATTCCCATTTGGATCCGAGACAAGGCTGAGAGCAAACTGAATACTGATGGTACAGCACACAAACCCGATTTTAAAATGATAACAATTCACAAGTCGAACAGTTTGCCGAGCAATTTAGTTCCCTGGATCTAGTCTAAATAGGATGATCATGTCATAGCTGTATTTACAAGTTTTTACTTTTTTGAAAAAAAAGTTCAAGCTGTTCTTTAAAGGGTATTTTCAAACCAGGGTTCATTTGTTTGTTTAATTCGATCCTGTTAGGATTAGTTTAATCTAAGCAGACATGGCGTCAATCTGTGATCTGCGTTTTGATCTGAGCTTCCATAGACTTGACAATCAGCATGGTTACGTGCACAGTTTAGAGGAGCTACAGTGGACATGCTATTACTCTATAATAAACACTGACATCAACATTCCGTTTTGTCTGAGTCACGCAGACCAATAATCGGACCCTTTCGAAAAGGAGCAGCATCTTTTCCAGGAACGCAGATAATCTCTTCCAACATAATTGTTAAAAGAATGAGAAGCTGCTTGGTGCATCTGTCAGGACAAAAACATGTTGCCGCTATCTGAAATATATTAATCACCGCGGTGCTTTTACAGTGGGAGGTTGAATCTGGTCGGTCTTTAAAGGTTTTTTAAAGTTCTCTGATTGGTTCACTCTCCTCATTTACAGTCAGTGTTAGAGTTAAGATGCCCTTCCAGCCCCAGGATGTTTAACTTCCATCCATAAAACCTTTAGACTGAGCAATACCTCTGGAGATGGGATTAAATGGTATCCCAATAGGGGGAGCGAATGACATACTGATCACAATAAAGGATCCCAGTTCAGCTCTGCCTTTATTAAAAATTCGAGAAACATGTGGAGAATATTAAGGATATGTTCTAAGTATACATAAAAGGTTATGACAGGAATTCAACAAAAAGTTTTGTTTTACTTGGAACTCATCTTGAATTAAATATCTAAGAGCAAGACAACCAAAAGACATGTCACCGCTCTTCTTTGTCCACGAAAACTGTATCGCCGGAAAATATACAATGACCCTGACGTGTGAAGCCTGCTGCCTCTTGACTTTGGAAGCAGATGTTAGAATTGGGCTAAAATTACTCACTTTAGTATGTTATTACTTAATCCATGTCAATGACTGATTGTCTTATTCCTTTTTAGATTTACATTATTCCCTTTATAATTATGCTTTTGTGTTAAACTCTCTGGCTGGCCTGTTCATGTCAGAGTTAACTGTCCAATAACACTCGGTTTCGTCCACCCGTCCTTCCTTTTCGAGTGCCCGGCCCAGAGGATAACTGCCCATCACACCAGAAAATCGGGGCTCTTGCCAACTGAGCTCATCCGGGAACTTGGTCTGTGAGCGCCCAGCACTGATAGACTTTGCTTGTGACCAATAAATGTCATATTTTTACTCTTGATCGGCTCTGGTTTATTCTCAGGCTTCCAACTAAAGAATCGGGCTAACACAGAATTATTCATTTGTTCATTCGTTGTCCATAAGAGTTATTGCTTGTCAACAGTCCATCACAGGGCCAAACAGAGAAAAACAACCACACATACTCACATTAAACTCCAATTCACTTTACCTGCATGTTTTTTTTGTTTTGTTTTTTCACATCATTGCCAGTCAAAATTCCCCTGAAACAATTTTGAAAATGGAACAATCATATTTGATAAGTCACTTGGAGTAAACACAGACAAAGGCGTACCTTTTCTGCCCTCAGACTGCCAGAGGAGAGGGTTGGCAAGGCTCTCCCGTTTTAAAGGGATTGTTATTTAGCAGCCCAATTAAGACCTCCAGTGTGATTCTTGCTATGTGGCCAAGTGGATAATCAAGGAGTTATCTCCAACAGATACCAATACAATCGACGCTTGTCTGTGTGGGAATGGAGAGGAAAACATCACAGACAGAGAGACAATGGGTGAACTTATCATTGAAGGTATAGAGAGGTGGTAAAAAGCTTTGAACTTCTAAAACATGAATAACTTCTCAGATGGCTTAGATGCGACCCTGAGTTCATTCCAGTATGAAAACATCATGGATATGGGCAATGGAAATATGTGGATATTACAGCTAATTGCTAAATTGTCCAAAAAACAAACAAAAAAACTTGATCTTAACTTGAGTTTATGATTTAGATCAAACACATGGACTGGGTGGACACCATTTCTACAGATAACTACATTTTCATGATTCCTTCCTTCAAAATTTGAAAAGAGCCACGAGCAATGATAAGTGTATTTAGGGACACGTCCAAGAATAATTAAGGGGTCATATGCAAGTTATGTCATGGGATTGCCTCTTGGATTAAGTACAGACTATGTGAAACATAGATGGGAAAACGTCGTGTTAACTGAGTTGAGCTGAGCGCCTGGAGACACAGCCATGCTCCACTAATTCCTGGACCTTGACAGACCTCATCCTTGAAAAACGTAAACAGTATCCTCATAAAACCCAGGCAGAAGTCCAAACAGATAACTGTCCTGTTGGACAGAACGTGGAGAGATCTCTGCTGTCCACGCCCCACGCATTTTCATCTCGCTTACATTATCCAGATTTTTTGGAGGGAAATGGCAGAGATAGCTCAAAAGGCTCCGTGTTTCATCAGTGTATCATTTATAGTCTCTTTTACACGGGATATATTGAGGAAGACTGACATTTACCTAATGGCTGCAAAAAATGCTGGCTCCAGAAAAACGGCCAGACCACAGATATTTTTATCAATGTGGAAAAGCAATTGCCTGTACGAGAACAAATTACTTATTCTGTCCAACTGGGTAATGAACGACGGCAAAAGTGGTAGGCTCATCTGGCTAAAAAGTGAGACTTGTTTAACCCATTAACACCCTGCCATTTGGTAGAGCACATTTTTGACTGATTGCACTCAGTTATAGGACAGATTAGAGTAATTACACTTACCTTGACTAGCTCTAGAATGACGTTTAGGTGTGTGATGCCTCAATTAACCATGAGTGATGATGTTTCATTTTGAAAGTGTCCCACCTTTAACATGAAGTGTCACCTCCATCCTTTGTGAAAAAGCATTGATTCTGCTTGTTAGGGCTCCAAAGAAACGTTTTTGTCGTTTCTTTGGAGCCCTAACAAGCAGAATCAAGATGCAGATGTTGAGGGGTTAAGATGTGCAGTACAGTACTTGTTATTCTGCCTTTTTGGAGATATACTGTAGATCTCTCCTGGACCTCAAGTATGTGTAACTGTTCAGTGCTTGGTGTTCATCTTTTTGTTCTGAAATATAAAAACTATCAATGAATGAAGTTTTTTTTTTAAGTGTTGGTGTTAGGCTTCGTCTAGCTTAGAAAGTCTTACTCTACATGTCCTATTACTCAGACAAATTAGCTGGACACCAACAAAATGAGAATGATAATAACACTATTCTGAGAGATTTGGTTTTAAAAGATATAACGCCGCTAATGATGTGCAAGTGTGTTAGCAAGAAAGGTTTCATGAAATAAGTTCAATTAAATGTATGAAAGTATAAAAATAAAACTGAAATTTTCTGTAATTTGTTACTCTCAGAAATGAATATGAGTAGTGCTCATAAGAATGTGGCCTTTACTGCCCAATACCTAATAAGTGGAAGAAAATGGATGGACGGATGGATTGAGAGTATTCAATGTTCAGGCTATATATATATATATTTTTTTTTACAACACTTTCCTGATTTCTGTCTGTATGCGTTTTGACGGACAACAAACCTATTAAAAGCAACAAAACTGTGAATAAAACAGCTCCCCGCAAGGACTTACTTAGCCTGACCTCTCAAGTCCCAATAATGAAAAAGAATAAAAAAAGAAAAAAGAAAAGGCAAAGCAGTCTGTCTGTAGGCTGAAGGCTCGGAGAAACCATTCTCATAATGAGGTCAGGGTGACGGCCTGCTCTCCCGTGTGTGTAAGTATATGAGTCAAACCAAATGCCCAGAGATGGGTTTGTGTCACATTTGAGCAATAAAGCCGTGACCCGGGAGGAATTGCACACAGCAGAAATGACTCCTTCACCGATTTATAGGTAGTGGTGACGATGATGATCAGCGCTTGTGACTGGCCGAGCCCTCCGAGCTCTCCTCAGCCGAACACCGGGCAGTCACAGAGTCGGGGCAGGAAAATGCCTCGTCGCTGCCTGGGATGAAGTTTGAGGAGGGCGATTTTTATCTGAAGTGAAGACCGAGGAAACGGTGCATCATGATGCAACCTGCTGTATAGCTCGGTGAGTGTGCAATTACAGCCCTCGGGAAAGGATGATTCACGCTTGGAACATGAGTGCCTTCCAGTGACAGAAAGCTGAAGTGCAATGGCCAAACCCAACACCCCGGACTTCTTTTTTTTCCTTTTTTTTCTCAGTCAGCGAACATATGCCAAAAGCATTGTTAACTCACAAATGTGATGTATTACAGCTAATGAGTCTGCAGCAGAAATTATTTCTGCACTTTTGCTCAAAATGTAATGAAAATAAATCAACGCTCTCAATGCACTTCCACAAGCATAAGAATATTTAACAGAGTTTCTGAGAGTAAGCTGGAAAAAAATCATTTTTGTATTTTGTCTTATTGTATCTTTATTTTGTTATTCACCACAGTCATTATCACCTTTATCCTTTTTCTGCTGGGATAGAAAAAACAGTCACAATAAATCAAGTATTTTCTGGATAACATTTGGCATATGACAGTAATTTCAACATTATGTCTAAAACATGTGTCAAATTATTGCTTTTGTGTTCAATTTCATACGTCATCAACGTTTCTATTCTCATCTTAGCAATGTTCAGGAATGACAAAGTCTGGTCTGATCAATTAAAAATGCATGTAATTTCTAATATGTTTATATTTTGCTCTCTCTTTGAGGAAACAGTATGGTCCACAAGAGCCACTGAGCAGAGCACTGGTGCACAAGCAGGATGTTCGCCCAGCATGATCTGCCGTTTTTCCACAAAACCTCCCATAAGTGCTCTGGGGTTTTAAATCCGTGCAATTACTGAGGAAATGTCAGCGCTCGTTTGTTTTCTTTGTTCATCGAGTAGTTGTTATCCGGCTCTGAGGTGCGTTTGAGCACGTCATTTGGGCACCGTGTGAACCCTCCACAAAGATACGAACCAGGTGGTGGAGGAGCCCTCCAAGCAATGGAGCAACGCTTGACATTTGTCGGGGGTCGGGTCATCTCCACGCAGGTGTCTGATTCCCGAGCTCCTAATGCATTCCCGGTCACGTTTCACAGTGGGTTTGGCGCGTTTTCGCATCACTGTTTGTCTCCTACATCCTCCACACTCACTTCAAAAGCCATTTTTCCCCTCCACTCAGAGTTCCGCCCGGTAAGTACCTGCATCGATGGATAGAGACGGCGAAAGAGAACCATCAAGGCAATGAAACATCCAACACACGCGAAGTGAACCCAGAAGCAAACTGATGCAAAAGATAGGAAGGAAAAGCAGTTAATTATGAGGAGTGGGTAGCACGATGAGTCCACAGTAAGTCCACTCCGGTGGACTTACTCCTCGGAAGGGAGATATTATTAGCTCAGTTCAAGTTTGTGATTAATGGGTAAAGTTCCTTCTGTGTTCCTTCATTGGGGATTTTCCACAAGTACCTTTTCAACACAGCTCTGTTTTTTGTTTATTTCCTTTAAGCAGTGACAATTTTAAAACTTACTCAGACGACTGATTGGCCAGGGACTCAGACGACTGCATGACAGGCGGTCCAACGCCAAGGTTTTGCCGGTATATCATCAACACAATTGTCCATCATTTTTGTCTCCTGCTTGGGCCGCGTGCAGACGATATGCCAACCGTTCTGTCTTTCTGGACATATGGAAAACCACCTACAAAGAACTGTGACGAGTAGAGACGAGTAAAAGCTGAGAAGGTATCGATGGAAAAGCAAAATAAGATTCAAGGCGGGGTTTGGTAAAGGAGGGGTTGCAGGCTTTGGTTTGGTTTGTCCAAGACGGCGAGCTGGCAGGTAACAAGGAGCAGGTAAGGTGACGGTCCACATAGAAATATGGAATTGGCCAGATAAAACAGGATCTCGTGAGCACAAGGTTGCACAGGAGACACACAATAAAACGGTGTAAGTCTTCAGACACACAGAGGAACTGAGGTTTGGCCTGATGACCACAGAGAAAACTAAACAGTCTGGCAAAGACTGGAGCCCCTGCAGATTCTTAAAAGGCCAGTTCCACTTGAGTGCTGCAGGTGTGCTGGCAGGAGGGATCCAGACTCCATCCTGGACTTTCTGGACACCTGCTCAGAACCAAAGCACACACCAAGCCAAGGACAATGACGATAGCAATGGGACCTTTAAAGAAATAAGTTAAAGAGAAACCAGTTCTAAGTGGACAAAATGCTCATGAGAGGTCAGAGTCTTGTCTGTAGCAGACAGTGTTTAACATGTTAGTTTGGAGAAAAAGGGAGGAAACAGAACAGTGGATGTGGAATAACAGCGATGGCGGCCACTTGAACCGCAAATTCCTGCCATCAAAAATAATTTCAAACCTCAAGAATTCAAGACCTTCAATAATATAGTAGTTGTGGTGTTATTTTTGCAACACAGTGGTTTACTTTGTCATGATATCCCAGTAATGTTATCAGTTTCACCTATGGCTGATAATTCCAACTTTCAAGCCTTTAAATAATTACAAGAGTTAAAATCCAAGGGGCAAAAAAGCACCCAGGTCTTTTAATCATCTCCTGAATTATTGTTTATTTGTTAGCAATCCAAAAAGTTTGACATAACCTCCAATGAGGAACAAGAACACAGTCACAGCTTTTACAATGCAAGAGCAGTGTGATATAAAAGTCACTTTTTACATATATCCAGGCAAAGCAATATTTTTCTAATATTTCTACACACTTTCTGGCACAATTTCTTTAAGGTTTCTTGAAGTTTTGCCTGGTTGGTGTGAAAATGAAATCCATAGATTGAATGATCAGCAATAATCAATTTTCACAACCTTAACTTCGCCTGAGCTTCAAGGACCTAAAACACCTTTTATAGCACCTTTTGTCAGTGCTATGCTCCAAATCTTAATGATATGAACATGATCCATTGCAAGTTAAAGGTTTACAAAACCGTTTGAGGTTGAAGGCCATTGTGTGTACACAATACTTGACTAGTTTACAATGGAATGAGGACACATGCTCAGCCATATGAAGGCCAAAGAGAATGCTGTGCCTGGGATGTGGTTGGTGTTTTATTAAAAGATTTTAGATTTTAAAAGATTTTTCCCCCCCATTTTAAAGACGTAGAAGAGAAAGAGCAGAGTAAAAGCAAGGCTTAGTCTCTTCATGAATTGAGGGCTTTAAATAAAGCCTCCAGAGCCCGGTCTCATGTGAAGTGAGCTTGTAAACAAAACTCATGTCTCATTGCTGCTCTTGTTAAAGCTCAATTCTAACCCAAGCCTGAAAACAGAACCCCTGTCATAAAGCATGTGCTGTTAAACCTTCAACAACAAGGAGTTGGTTGCTTATTATTTTGTCATGTCTCTAATTCATCAAAAAGGGATAAATGTAAGTTACGATATTGGCCCCACCTTATTTCCATCCTGAATCCCTGGCAGACCCATTGACAGTGGAAACTGGGCTTTTCCTCATAGAATACGGGGAAAAGATAAGATCCCCTCTTGTGAAAGGGCCAGTGGATGGTCAACTTAAACAAGCCGCCAGCCTCACAGCTGAATTTTTGGCTGAGGAAACAACAGTTCTAAAAGCAAGCTTCTGGTTTGGTGAACTGTGAATAATTACGCACAAGCATCAGTGTTGATTCCCAATATGGCCACAACCATTCTTTGCTTGTACTCTGAAACAAACATGACCACCAGAACTGTCTTTTGTGCAATACTAATGTTTGAAAATTATCCTGGTTAAAAAAATTATAAATATATACATATGTATATATACAGTATATATATAGTTTAATAGAACTAATCTATACTTACATGTTCACCTGGTGGTGGATTTAACCGTGTAACAGTTGATTAGGAGTTCAGTGAACCCACATGGTCATCTCTTGTATACAGCTGTCTTCATTTTTCCTGAGATTTCTGTATAAACAACTACTTCTACTTAACTGAAACCTCAGACAACACATTTACATATCCAAGTCTCATTATGAGTGTAATGCTCAGGACAGAGGGCCCAGAATTTCAGCCGGTCAGTAGCTTGAGATAGCTTGGATGAAGGTGTGGGAAATTGGGGAATCAGGGAACAAAGGACAGGTTCCCTCAATAGTCGGGTAAACACCTTTGGCAGAGGTCAGGGCATCAACTGAGGGATTATCCCAGACAGGCAGGGTCGTAAGGCAGCCAGAGGCAGGACCCCAGGGGCAGAAACAAGGTTCTTATCAAGAAAACAGAGATCCGACACGGGGGAGGTAAAACAGGGCAATCCGAGTGTGAGGGACCAGACTGAATCAAGGACAAAGTTGTTCTAAAAATGAGAAAAATTTCAATTTAGTAATATCAAAAAATTATAACAAAAGGTCATACTTCCATACAATACAACTAAGATTATAAATAACCCAACTGAGCACAGTTGAACACAAACCAAACTGACCTCCAGACCCAGAACCGAGGCTGCTTAAATAGGGGTGGACTGCCCTAAACTTCCCACATGAGGGAGGATCATAATAGAAGTACAATAAACACAAAACTTAACAAAATAGAAGCAAATCATATTCAACTTAATACAACTAATATATTAAAATGACTAAATAACTTAGGGCTCAATTGAACTTAGCTTCGAAATTAACATTCCACCTCCCTCAGTCTTTGGAACAATGGTGTCTTCCAAGGCTTCCACCTCCAGCTGGATCATAATTGGGGCCCTTAATGGTCGTGGTAACAAATGCTTCAAACTGCTAGGTACCTGAAGTGGACTGACACCATGAAAAGTCGGCCAAAAGTATTCCACGGCAAAGTGAGAATCTGGTAACATTACACTAACCCTGACCCTTTGAAAATTTGTTATGTCTCGTAAAGGGGATTCCTAACTCATTGTGTATATTTACTCTGTATCTTTACTGACTGATTTGGCAGTTTTTATTAAAGGAATGATAACGCTGTTTAATGTATAACGTATTGCTGTTTATCTGGGGGTTCCCTCAGGCAAATTTTAAAGAGTGGAAAAGGCCAGATGTCTTTATTTATTCATTTATTTATTTGAATTTAAGCCTTGTGACTAAAATACAGAAATATATTACAATCAGGTTTATTTCATCCCGTGTCATGCAGTGTTGTTTGCAAAAAAACATTAGCATTTCTCATTGACATCAGTCTGTAGGTTCCCTTATTCTCTAATCTCTTATGCTTTTTCTTTTACCCTCTACCTTTGACCATCTGGACACGCTGGACATTTACTGACGCGAGGCTTTCTAAAAATCTGCTGGCGTCGGCCTGCACCGGAGAACAGGTGAGTGGCTGGACGCCGGTTGGAGAGCAGAGGAGGAAAACAGCGGGCGGACGGGCCAGAATCACGACAACGAGGCGCCAACTGTCTCCGCCTCAAGCAGCCCAGTGGTATTGCATCTGACTCAGACGCTGTCTTATGCTTCATGTGACTGATTGTGATGTGGACCGGCTTGCGTGACGTGCCGTTTACTCCATACTTTATTGATGTCACCCCTGGACAGACCAGGAGACCCACGCCGGCAGAATCTATTACATTGCTGTATATTTAATGAGTGAGGCCCGACAGACCCTGTTGAAGAATGCCCCCGAGTACGTATCCTAACATTGTTTGAAGTGAGGAATAGCGCTGGCACCCTTGCGATGTGGTCTTCTGTAAACTGTCGGGGGGAAGCTAAAAAAAGCCTGCCGCCAAGTTTGGAGAGGTGAAAGGATGATGTAGTGTCCCAGCTCCCCTGTAGTCAGCAGCAGCCACCTAAAGGTCTCAAAGCCCGTGCAAAAGGATATGGTCGCGGATTACATGGATCAGGAGCTTTGAAACTGACAGATGTCTGGAAAAATATACCGAGGGGATACCGAACGGCACAGTCACTGTGCATCCCGCGTGACACGAGGTTACGTGAGGTCGGCCTGAAATCGGCCTGTTCTCTGTCACGTTGTGCTAATTTCTGTTGGATACGCACTCCTAGACCGAGTTGCTCCATCAAATCAGACGGGAATTCATTCCGCCTCTCTGTTGTTTTGCCGTCAAGGTGGAACGCTTTAAATCCAGCTGTCTTTCAGGGAACCTAAAGAGTTGCTTTCAGCTGGATTTACACACTGCGTTTCGCAGGGTGGGGTCATTTGAGCGTGAAAATGTAAATCATTCTCAGCACCGCAAAAAATGCACCTGGTTTCCGGCTTTTATATGTTTGGCTCTCCCATCAGAAATAGTCAATTTTTCCTTGACTACAATGCATCTCGAATAATGTGTGGAGAATTAAATCTCAGCCGTGTTATTAGTGAGAAATTACAGGAGATTCTAATTATTATTCCCCCAAGGGAAACTATGAAAATGTCCCTCTTTGAAGACATTCAAATGTCCAGATGACCGTTATCATCAGGAACAGACTTTTACGAAATGAAAGTCAAATAAAATGTTTTCCCTGGTCGTGGAGAAATATAAAGGAAAATAAAAACTTCATCTCTAAATTTTACCGAGAAAAAAGGAAGAGAAAATGTTAGATTTATTTGCAAAATGTGTTTTTTTATCATGTGATTTCCATGCGGGCTCTTGGTAAAAGGCAGGACACATGTAATAAATGGACAGAGCACAAAGGATCACAAAGCCTTCAGCCTGTAAGCGCTGACAGTGGGAAGGGAGCGGGTTACATCCTAGAAAGGTGCCACAACAAGCCTAACACAAAGAGACAAACGGTCACGCACACTCATACCTGCTGCAGCCCATTTGGCCATTTGCTCTGTTCGACAGGGAGAGACGGGAACTCTCAAATAATACAGCGGCACACAAAGAAAAAAGCTGTTAAATGTCCCTCATTTCAGGCACATCGGCTCCAAGAAACAGAACGTTACATGCGTTTAAAGAAAATATACAAAATGTACTAAACTGATTTGATTTCAATAAATTTCCAAAATAATCACATATTATCTTGGTCTCCATAAAATAGATTTTCATTCATCTTTGATGACAAACACCTTTGTAATTTTCCTAAATTTAATTTTTACTTTGAACCAAACTGTAAGAAGCACGTAATTAGAATTTTTTAAAATATTCGTATTACTCGGTAACATAATCCTTTCTTTCACATTTAATCCTTGAAATTTTAGACTCCTTAGTTGTTTTTGCCTTCAGATCTTGTCATTCATGTTTAGGAACCAAAAACAACATGAACCAGAAAGTATATCTGGTTTTAGGAGGATTAAACAGCCATTGTTTCATTATTTCTGCCGACCTTCGCCTGCCTTGCATTTTTTCCCCCCAGAATACTTTGGTAAACAGACGAGTTCGACATGGACTCGCTGACTGAAGTCCTTCCAGGTCCTTCGTATTCTGCTGAACGAGCCCAAAACATCAGAGCCTTCACCTTTGTCCACCTTTGAACGTGTTTACTTACTACATGCTGCTGTGCATTCTGACCATATTTGCCGTTTTTTTTTCTAAATGTAAGGTCATAAACATGAACCCTCAATGTGGTAACTGAGTCTGAGATGTAGCTCATGTTTGTTTCTTCCTTTCGTTGGGGTTTCTTGTAGACGGCACTGAGGTAAACTGAGTTGGATGCCCGCTCCTGAAAAGATTTACAGCTGCGTCAAACGTCCACAGCAACGTTTACAGCTGCGTCCACTTGTTAATAATATTTCTCTCTGTGCAACGATGGACTCCATGTATTTTGAACACAGCTTTATAACCCTTCCAAGATTGATTGGCCGCAACAAAAGTTTCTTCAAGCTTGATTGTGATTTCTTTGCTCCATGTCTGAATGGTCATGTGTATCATGTGTAGAAAAATTCCTTAGTTATATACAGTCTTAATTCAAAGGGAAGCTGAAATGTATAGGTTCTGCTGTATTCTACTTCTGTATTTCTAATATTGCCTTATTTAAAAAAGATAGCAAAACGATTTATACGTTGTGCGTTGTTTTTCTTTTTGAACTCGTATCAACCTCAGTTTTAAAAGTAGATGATTTTTTTTAACAGGCTCTGACACGTAAAACCTTGATTTTAAACTGAGGTCATTTTCGTTCTTGTTTTTTCCTGACTTCTGATTCTAGTGTGCATAGTTTTCTCTTTCTATTTACACTTGCATTCAGAAATGATTTGAAGCTCGGTGCCCCAACATCTGAAGAGGCAGAAAGAGGAAAACGGTTAACCTTGACAGAAAAAGCAGAAACTGGCGTGCAAAATAGGGGAATTCTCTGTCGAATTTCCGTGTGTGGTCCTTCTGCCTGAATAAACTGTCCCTGCAGTCAGTATATACACAATGGTGCCCATGTTTTACTCTATTCAAAATCAATTAAATGGTCCACAGCATTTCAGAGAGAGAGAGAGAAGAAAAAAGAAAGACTGTGGTTCATCCAGCAGGGGCTGAGTCACTTTGCGGTTTGAGAAAACACACACGCCAGCACTCTCTCCAACTGTGTCTCCATCCACGGATGCTGTGACAGAGGCGTGCTGCTGGGTATGGACAGACTCGGGGACGGAGAGTTAAAGACGAAGGGCAGCTCTGCCTTCTGCTAGCCCTTTTTTCTTTTTAACTGGCGTATTGAGCAGTCTAATCTGAGTGGGAGTGTGTTAGATTTGATCGGTTTGCCGTCCTAAAAAATGATCCAAGCATAACTTGCTATTGGTGGACAGGGGAAATGTTGAAAGTGTTCCCATCCGTCCAAATACACTGGGTATAGAGAGTATGTATGTATGTACAGTCAGGGCCAGAAATATTTGGACAGCAACACAGTTATCCTCCTTTTCCACCCTATACCCCACCACAATGGATTTGAAATAAAACAAACAAACTGTGCAGTAACTGTAGACTCTCAGCATTAATGTGAAGGTGTTAGCATCCAAATCGCATTAACAGGATTGAAATAGCAACAGATTTTGTATGTGTTACCCACTTTTCAAGGGATCAAAAGTAATTGGACAATGGGCAATAAGGGCTGAACCTAACTCAGAAGGTGTCTCCCTCGTTAACCTGTAATCAATTAAGTAGTTAAAAGGTCTGGGGTTGATTCCAGGTGTGTGGTTTTGAATTTGGAAGCTTGCTGTGACCAGACAACATGCGGTCAAAGGAGCTCTCTATTGAGGTGAAGCAGAACATCCTGAGGCTGAAAAAAAAGAAAAAATCCATCAGAGAGATAGCAGAGATGCTTGGAGTACCAAAATCAACAGTCTGGTACATTCTGAGAAAAAAGAAATTCACTGGTGAGCTTGGGAATTCAAAAAGGCCTGGGCGTCCACGGAAGACAATGGTGGTGGATGATCGCCGCATACTTTCTTTGGTGAAGAAGAACCCGTTCACAACATCTACTGAAGTCCAGAACACTCTCAGGGAAGTAGGTGTATCTGTCTCCAAGTCAACAGTAAAGAGAAGACTCCATGAAAGTAAATACAAAGGGTTCATGTCCAGATGCAAACCATTAATCAAATCTAAAAATAGACAGGTCAGAGTTGAATTTGCCAAAAAACACCTAAAAAAGCCAGCCCAGTTCTGGAAAAGCATTCTATGGACAGATGAGACCAAGATCAACCTGTACCAGAGTGATGGGAAGAAAAAAGTTTGGAGAAGAAAGGGAACGGCACATGATCCAAGGAACACCACATCCTCTTTAAAACATGGTGGAGGCAATGTAATGGCATTGGCATGCATGGCTTTCAATGGCACTGGGTCACTTGTGTTTATTGATGACATAACAGCAGACAAAAGTAGCCGGATGAATTCTGAAGTGTGCCGTGATATCCTTTCAGCCCAGATTCAGCCAAATGCTGCAAAGTTGATTGGACGGAGCTTCAAAGTACAGATGGACAATGACCCCAAGCATACAGCGAAAGCTACTCAGGAGTTCATGAAGGCAAAAAAGTGGAATATTTTGCAATGGCCGAGTCAATCGCCAGATATTAACCCAATTGAGCATGCATTTCACTTGCTCAAAACCAGACATCAGACAGAAAGACCCACATACAAGCAAGAACTGAAAGCTGCGGCTGTAAAGGCCTGGCAAAGCATTAAGAAGGAGGAAACCCAGCGTTTGGTGATGTCCATGCAGTCTTCAGGCAGTGATTGCCTCCAAAGGATTTGCCACAAAATATTGAAAAAAAACTTTTTTGTTTGGGTTATGCTTATTTGTCCAATTACTTTTGAGCTCCTAAAATGTGGACTGCTTGTAAAGAAATATGTAAAATTCCTACATTTTCTATCAGATATTTTTGTTCAACCCTTTAAATTAAACGTTACAACCTGCACTTGAATTCTGTTGTAGAGGTTTCATTTCAAATCCAGTGTGGTGGCACGTAGAGCCCAACTCGTGAAAAATGTATTACTGTCCAAATATTTCTGGCCCTGACTGTATGTATGTATGTATGTATGTATGTATGTATGTATGTATGTATGT
>JABUIW010000167.1:80735-98813 GCA_013363375.1 Menidia beryllina | reverse complement strand
ATGTATGTATGTATGTATGTATGTATGTATGTATGTATGTATGTATGGATGGATGGATGGATGGATGGATGGATGGATGGATGGATGGATGGATGGACGGACGGATGGACGGACGGATGGACGGATGGATGGACGGATGGATGGATGGATGGACGTATGGATGGACGTATGGAGGGACGGATGGATGGACGTATATATGGATGGATGGATATTAAATACAATAAGGATGTGATTTGGCTCTCTATGTCAAGCAGCACACAATGTCTCTTATAGGGTAACTGATTGAATACACATGAGAACTTAGATTGAGTAAGGGTTGTTCAGTCTCCAGTCCCACGACCCATTCAGCTAAATCTTAAATTCTTTCCGAGCTTTAATTTACGGCTGCTTGACTGGTGTCTCCGCTCCGAAGCAAAAATGAAGAATAATATTTTCTTTTCACACATTTCACCCATGTCACAGTTTAACCGGGTCTCGTTTTTCAAAAGGGTGACTCTCCAGGTCACATGCCTCCACATATGCTCCTTCTTTAGATACCTCTTGTTCTTTGCGCCATCTCCTTCTCATTGAAATGTTGCTCATGCAAGTTCTTACTTGCTGCGTGTTTCTGGCGGTGGCACGGATAAAAAAAACTCCCACCGTGCATTGCTGTCAGCCGCTATCGTGGCCTCCGTGACAACGGTGTTGTCAACAAGAGCAGAGCCAGAGCACCTGTACTACACTGCGTGGTGACATTTCGTGCTGCTCTTGTGAATCACAAAAACCTAAACAGTCCCAGAAACACAGACCTGTTTTGTTCCGCTTTGTCTGCTGTGCATCAGTGGTGGAGGTTGTCTTTTTTTTCTTTTTTCCAATCGCTGTGGAACATTCCCGACAGAAATTTTTACATTTTCACAGCCGGCAAACGCTGTTTGTGTCTCCTCGAATGAAAGAAAAAGTAAACGGCGTTTGTCATGTTGATGAGAGGAAATGGCCTGAACCCGAGATGCAGCGCACACAGGCGGAACAGACACCAGAAGCTGTGACACGGTCCGCTTGGCACATTAGAACATCATTTAGATCAATCTGAAAGCGGCCGTGCATACTCTTTTATGTTTTCCAAACAAATCTACTGAATCAACTGACTCTTCTGTAGCATCAAGAGGTCCCGCCTTTCTTCTAAGCATTTGTTAGACGATCAAAAATCTGATTTATATGTGATTCGAATGCAGCACTCTGAGTTTTTTCCTTCTTTTTCTCACTTCATCATGGATGTGAAGCCTTTGGTCCTGAGTCATTCCTGTCAACTGGACAGGCTGTTAAAAGCCAGCTTCGCACAACAGAGCTCCAGCCGGCCGGTGTGAAACCAGCCTAATCCGTTGTTTTTCAGACAGCAGGAAACAGGCTGCTGTGCCAGAGCCGATTCCTGAAAGGGTCTGCAGTAAAAGAATGCAGAAATGCTGTTGGAATCCGCAAACTTTTCTGTGCAATTGCAACAGTTTTACAAATATATTTGACTTTTCATATCTTGCTATGTGCTTACATGATGATATATATGTATATATATATATATATATATATATATATATATGTATATGTATATGTGTATATATATATATACACAAACATATATATATACATACATGGTCAAAGGTGCATAGATGTGCTTTCATTGTAAAAGTTGCATTATTAAGCCTTTTCTTTGGTATACTCATCAAAACAAGGCATATAAATCTTAGATTAAGGGCTTTTTCACGGTTCCACCTGCTAACATCAAGCTTTTTAACTGCAATATGAAAGCGTTTAGTCCAGATGCAGCTCTTCGTCTGTCTATAATCCATAGACCAGGTAAAAAAATACCCCCCTCTCGAAAAAAGGCTTGAGGCATTTTAAAGAGGGTGGGCCCCGACACCTCCCTCTTACTCTCACTCCTGTGGTGTAGATTCCCCATAGCTGGTTACATAACTCCACAGTTCCCCCGACTGTTCACCCCCAAGATGACAGCAGGCTTCTTACTAAAAAGAAGAAAAAAAAACATAGTACTGTGAAATAAAAAAAAAAAAAAGGGCAGCTCACAGGGAATCCGTTCACGTTACAGCTGCTCGAGCCCTCCGTTTTCCTGCAGTGCGCCTCATTCAGTCTTCCCCGTGTATAACCCTTGACAGGGACGTGGGTGGGGGTGCCTCCCTTACAGGAACAGCACTCCAGCAGTTTACCAATCCGCTGCCATCCATCTTGAGGTCCAGATGTCAGCTGGACAGGAAGCCTCATCTCCACTCACATGGGTGGTGTTTTAATTAGAATAAGATGAGGAAGTGCCCGGTGTCTGGGGTGAAGGCTGCTTCACTCAATCATGTGTGATGCATTTCATAACAAGTATACATGCCTCTGAGAAAGAAAAATACTCCACTGTATGATGTCCATGGGCACAACAGTGGTCAGATGTGGGGAGTAGCCTCTCGCTGCAGTCTGTAGGACGCCTCAGTTGGATATCCAACTCCTCCCACATCCAAGTCGGCCATTTTGTTTCGGTCGTTTGACTAGCAGCTTTCTGAGGTGGAAACCATCTCTAAGAAATCGGAAGACAAACGATATCCTAAACCCTTACCCTAACCCTAACCCTGACCCTAACCCTAATCCTGACCCTAATCCTAACTCTAACCCTCAAGTCTTCATAATTGTGAGAAATAAATATTATTTGGTTAAAGTAGTTTGGACTTAGTGTAGAAACCTATTTAACATACACAATTTTAACATAATATTATCTATAGAGTTTGATTAATTGTTTGCAAGATTAATTTCACTATTTTCAAATCAATGTCTATATTGCCATGAAGCAATTACGATTTTCTTGCCTGGGATCTTCCTATCGGTGACATCATCAAAATGGCCGACTTGGATATCCATCCTTGGCTTCCTACAGTCTGCAGCGAGATGTACTTGGATGTGGGACTAAATGTATTCTGAGTTCTAACACTCTCGGCTCAAAAACCAAAATGTCCGTGGGTTTTGCTCATTTACATGTTTTAACTGGATATAAAGCAGTGCTTAAAGTGAAAATGCATTCAAGAGAAACGTGACCCACAAGAAGTTCTGTGAATTTACCATAATGTTGCTCGGGTAAGAAGAAGCTATATCAGTGTGGAACAACTGTCATAATGGGACTGAATGGTACTGAAATGACCCAAATAAACAGAGCATACACGAACACACACAAGACGAACAAAAATGTACGTACTCTCATCAGGAAATATCATTGTGCATCAATTATTTAGCATCAAAAGCTCTGTTCTTATTCACGTTGCTGCTTTTGATATCAAACAAATGAAAAGATGCCCGACAAATGGACGTGATGTGAGTCATTTTAACATGCGAACACGATGTTCGGGACAACGTGCAGAGAGTTTGTTCCAGGCTCCTTCCACAGTTGCCTTTCACACAGGCACATATCAGCAGGAGGCTATCTGCTGGAGATGCTCTCCCGGCTTGAAATGTGAGGGCAGGGGGGCTGGGAGACGAGGGTCTGGAGCATGCAGGAGGCAGCATGTAATACAGACACGACAGTGGAAATGATGGCCTTCTTTGCAACATGCTTTGAGCAGCAAATGGGGCTCCATATTGTTTTACTATGAGTACAAGAGGAATTTGTACAAAATCTAAAATTCAAAGGAAAAATTAAAAGCAGCCTATTGGTCAGCAGATGGGAAAAATTCCCTCGCTCTCTATCTCTCACACACACACACACCTGTACACACTAATTCACCTGAAAATTGGCCTCAAATTGTCCGGAACAATTACAGAAATGTCCGAATTGCAGATCCTTCACAACCAGACTGAGTTGTACTCCTACGTAGAAGTCTGGGGTGAATATTTCCGAAATGTTTGAATTTGTGTGCCACCAATCCGGAAAACCTCTGGAACATTTCAGGACTCCGGTGTGAAAGCAGCTGTTGAGAAGATCCCATCCTCCTCTGAGGGTTTCCATCATGCAGATTTTATGGAGGTTGCATGTAAAGCGGCAATATAAACAGACTTGCTAGATTCCACGCGACAGGACTTTTGCAGCTGTGGAGATATCAATCAGGACTAAAGCAGGTTTCAGTGTGGAATGTTTTTTTGGTCGCTGTTTCGGTGACGCGTCAAGCAGAATAATTGTTCCCAGAGTGTTTTTACACTTAACTAAATCTGTCAGGCGTGAACATAGTCTTAAAAGCACTGATTCGTGTTGTTGGCCCAAAACGACTGGATAACAACTATGAACTACACATTTTTGTTCAAAAACAGAGGCCGGGATTTAAAGTGTTGAATCAAAAGAATTGCTTAAAAGTGGCAGCATGCAGAGATTTTCAGACTAAATAGTTTCTAAGGGATCGGCAAAGGAGGCTGAAGTGTTGGTGTATGGTAATCCTACCAGCTTGAACACAGGCAACTGGACTTATTATTTGATCTTGTAGTCGTTTCACCTCTTATTTGAAGGGCTTTTTCATGCATATACATCTCAAAGGATTTTTTTTCCCCCTGTTACATCACCAATGCGGGTAAAAAAAGTTTATTCAAATCCCAGCCAGAAATAACGGATCATATTCATAAAGCAAGTGATGGATAACAAGTTTATCTCTTTGGTAGGTGCTGCATTGATGCACTAAACAAGTTGTTTTGACTGATCCTAGTTAGAAATCTGTAGGAGCCGCCGTGGGGCATCTGATTAAAATGCAGGCATGAAAAGGTCCAGAGTATTTATTGCATTTTGATCTTGAGTTGTTACATGTTAAGTTGTGAAGTTGTGAAGTTGTGAGGTTGTGGTTTCTATAGGTAAACAAACATAACAGTGCCTATTAGAAACATATGCATGGTGACTAAACATTAATAGCAAACATGGCTAATCAATGCTAACACACTTGGACAATGGCTAACTAAACACTACTACATGAATATACTATATTACACCGTAATATAAACGGATAATCAAATAAGCAGCTTTATCTCCGTTTTATGCGGCAAGAAAAAGTTATAACTTCAATGTTTACTTAATCGCAAATGTAAACATCGTCGACATACGCTTATATTAACCACAACATTCTGCAAACTACCATGAAACAGCTCACTCATAAACAAGAAATACCAAACTTACGGTTTATGAACACACAACAACGTCCAAAATGGCACAAAAAGTCCACAGAAAGCAAGGGGTCCTTTCACCTCTCTATCTCTCCATCCACTGGTGTGTGCGCATGCGACCCTCGGACTCGCACCCCAATTCACTCCACAGGTGTAGTCACGAGGGTCGCACGCACAGGACGCATAGACAGGCAGCAAGAGGCAACCTGATCATAAGGAAAGTCCCTAGTCCTTCACAACGCAAGTCAACGTAAAAAAGTAGTCTGGACTGATCAGTTGTACATGACAGATGCAGGTCTGGGCATAAAAAAATGGCTAATAGCACTGCTAGCATGTTAAAAACACCGTGGATGGAAGCTCGCGGCATCTTTGTTTGGACGCCTTCTGTCTTTTTGACATGCCACAACGCTTCACGCCTCCACGCGACCATGAGCTCTGTTGATCATCCAGAATAACAGTGGACATTGTCACCCAAAGTGTCAAGCTTTGAATACAAATAAAATCCAAATTATTTGAGTGAACAAGCATCACCAGGAAGAGAGGAAATATCTGCGATGCAAGCAAACAGAATGATTTACAACATTTTGGAACAGAAGGAGGAGAATCTCCTGCACGTCGCTCTCATTTCTGGGAATAATCTAAATAAACACGCCGAAGGGAATATGTATTCCCGCCGTGAGCACAAGTGGGTGAGCATGGACCTAGCGGGATGTTGATGGAGACTGTTGGTCTTCAAGAGAGAAACCCAGTTAATATCTGACTAATTGGGGCACTAACGAGAAGATGTTACATTTCCTGCTGGGACATGATTGAAGCCTCCTGCATCGGGATTAAAAGCTATTGAATGCGGCTCAATGACCGAGGGGTAGGGGGAGGGGGGGAGTTATGAAAGGGGCGGAGCTACGGGGCAGTCGTTGGAACAACAAAAATTTATATTTTCCTGCTCTGACACAGGCCCCTTTGATGATTTATCGCTCACTGGGGACCTTGTTTATGCTTTTGCATTTCTGAAAATGTGTTGCTTAGTTTTTCTCTCACTGAGTCGATGGACTCCTCCCTGTACACAAGCAGTGATGTTCTCAAAACGCGCGCCTCTTGCAAATGAGTTATTTGGTCTGCAGAGAAGGGGAGAATGCTCACGCCTTACCGTTAAGGATTCAAACAGCTAAATGCCTGAAGGAGACTGAGAGCAAACAGCTGATGGCTCTCAAGCTCTGGATGAGGACTCTCTCCGGTGACGTGAGAATGACGCAATGCGATGTGCCACAGCTGTACGATGGAGGTGTTTCTCAGACTTCACTGTAATTGCGCTTAAAACGACAACACCACGAAATGGAGTCGGTGTTACATCAACAAACCCCGCTGCCATGGTGACTCGAGCCGTTTTAGCCTTTTCTAAATTGGTTTAGCAAGAGAAGGAGAGGCAGTCACCCACGCAGAGGCCCGGTAATTAGTTTAATTCCTGGTCAGTTGTCGCAGCGTATCTAACAACTTTTTAACAGCTAGCGCTTCAGGGGAAACACGTTTCGCAGAGAAATGAGCCCGGCGTGAGAAAACGCAGAGCCATCGCCTCTTGGAGGAAAGCCAGTCTGCTGGCAAGTGTGGGTGTGGGTGGGGGACTGGAGGGCTGCAGCAGCACATTGCCTCATCATCCCCCACAACATCTTCCACTACTATTTATGATGTGGTGTGCGTGAGAAAAGCTTCACAAGGGGACCGTCGAGAGTCTGAATCAGCACTAAAAAAAACGGAGATAGCTGTGAAACGGAAATCGCTTTTTCATAGTTTTGCACACCACTCAGCCCCACTTAAACAAAGGATGTACAGTCAAAAGCCATTTTCTGTTTAGTTTAGTTGCTAAACTCTTCAACTAGTAAGCAAGAAGAAACATATTTCCATTCAGTATGTCACTACAGAGCTTTGTCCTGAGACGTGTACTTTTTAATGGCCTACCTTTCAAAGTCTTAACTCAAGTAAGTAGTTTGTAATGTGTATAACAGAGATTCAACAGCGGAGGGAATTAACCAAGCCCAAGATCGGACTTTTCTATCAGACTGGCAAGTTGTTTATTGGCTTGACAGTTTTGTGTGTAAAGGAAGCTCATGGACGCAAATCAATAGATCCGGTTTTGCTGACTGGTTCTTGTTCTTGCTGTGAGACTGAGTTGCTTTGAACTACCTACGCAGGATTTTTTCATTCTAAATTATTGACCAGTATCAAAATAATAATAAAAAAAAATCTGTCAATAAAAAAAAGCTGCCGAAAGTTGTCAAAAAGAGCATTCTTTGTTCTAAACAGAAACCAGGAGCTATTCATTTGTAGTACTAACATGCTCATGTAAGTTGGTTCATATGAATAACAGTTTCTGAACTTAGCTGACAATTTCCTGTTTTTCCATTGTATTTTGTGCAACTCAATGTGTTTCAACAATGCTTGGGTCAGGTATTTAATCTCAACTTCATCGAATGACACCGTGTGTTGGTGTGAATTCTTGCGTCAGCCGGATCGCGACAATCCCAACGATCTTGAGTAAAGTCAGTTGAACTTCCTCTGGGTTCAATTTCCCTCTCACCCAAAAGCTTTCTTCAGTCTTAAACCGTACGCTGGGGACCTAAGTGTGTCACTTCAGTCCACTCACATGGTCAACGTCAGTCCAGTTGCTTTGTTTCGATCTCTTGGGACTACATGAGTCAACGTAGAAACAAAGACAGGACACAAACCTTCATTAAGTGGAAATAACAGCTACAGCTACAGAGTTTATTTCCAATCAAAAGACAAAAAGAGTCACAGACAAACCAGTAGGCTATTCAGTGAGAACCTTTTTACGTGATAATGGAAGCAAAGGCTCAGGATTTAGAAGTGGATCATGATCTAATCCCAGCCACATTTCAGTCAGACGCACAATTCTCAACATTAGAGTGATGCCAAAGAAAGATTCAGATTTATTCTTTGTTTTGACAGTATAGACTGTCCACCTGTGTACAAAGCAATGGGCTGTGTATTCTCTGGAAAACTCAGAACTAAAATGGACCCTTTGGTAGATTGTGTTTGAACATATTGCTCTGACCCTGAAAATGATTGTGTTTGAGTGGGAACAACAATGAATATAGGTATTCTACACAGCAACGCACACACATACACACACACACATTCTAACCTTTAGTTTCAAGGGTCAGAGCAATCTCAACCTGATTTTTCACTCTGGCAACATACAGGCTTTTTCTTGGGTAAAGGTGACAAAATGGAACATGACGAGTCAAGGAGCTGCACAAAGGAAAGGAGACAGGGAGAGGAGAGTGAAAAAGAGGCTGAATTCAAATAAAGGGGAAAAAATCAGCCAATGGTGGAGGAAGACACAAGAAGCTTTGGCGAGGAAGGGAGAGAGGGAGAAAGAGGTGGGGTGAACACCAGCCATCAAATACGGGAAGTCAAGGCGGCTGTGACATTGTGAGCCACCAACCAGCCGTCCGGATAAAGTGTTAGAAAAGAGCCGAGGATGCGGAGAAACCCAGTGACATCTCCACTTCTGGTCTAGCTCATCTTAAAAAGACGGAAGTCCTTTATCTGTCCTTTATCTGCAGGTGAGATTTCACGTCTTTCTTTTTTTTTCTATCCCTTCTCCTTTTAGTTTGAACTTATCTGAATGTTGCATGTTGAATGGATATACAAATCCACAGTAGGAATCCAAACAAAGCCTCCCAGGAGCCTGTGCTCTGCCGGACACGCATTCTTAACGAGACAACGGTGTGACAGCGTTGTTAATCGCGAAGCTGTGTTTCTAATTTTTCATCAGATCTAAACACATTTAACAATATCTGAAAGCTTAATTTGATCATCATCATTACACATCGGCTCCACAGAGGAGTTGAGGAGTTGGTCAAACCTTTTGGGGATTTTGTTTGTTCTTTAATCAAACTGACATTTCTTATGTCTGAATTGCATATACTTATGCATATGGTTAGTTATTGTTAGACACGACAGTCTGCTGTGTGGTTTTATTAGTCGAGCAAGAATAAGATACTACTTTTGAAGATGTATCTGTATAAAGCATATGCCATGAATATACAATCAGCGAAAAAGGAAAAAATTATTGCCTTTCTTATGTGTTGTGTTGTAATCAAAGATACCAAGATACTGAAGATGAAAGAGTTTCCCCTGGATCTGCTTTTAAATCAGAAATTCTATGTTTCTCTCATCAAGGCAACCACATTGTCCATTAGGCAATGTTTGTTTCCTTTTATTATATAAGGGGGAATAAAAAGTATTCATTTTAGAAAAAAGCAAAGATTAAGCGTGATAAAAAGCAAAGATATATAATTAAAGGAGATTTTGCAAAGAGATAGAAAATATAAAAACAGCATTTTTCTATGTTGTTGATGATGTAATGCATCATTTCATACAAAGCTGTTGCTCAACGTGTCCTGTCACCTGTTAGCTGTGATAGCCACGTCCTATTTACTATTTACCACCGAACCGTGAAAAAATTCTACAATGTGATGGCAACGTGGATATCAGTTGATTTTTGTAGCTCCTCTTTAAGACTCTCTCTCTGAGGATCCTGATGACATAAAAGTACTACTGTATATAACAAGAAAATGAAGAAAACAAACTTTAACCTGCAAAATCTCACGGCTGCTCCTTTAAAATTAAGCTTTTCTACCTTGTTTTCTTCCAAGTTCCCGAGCTGAGGAGCCTGCCTTCAGTTGCAAAGATGCAGAATTGCTCTCTGGCAGCCCTTTTCACATCTGTTGCCACAGTTTTCCGAGACCTGGGTTGTCCCAGCGGTGCTGTGATATGTGGGATGAACATCTCTTGGGTGTTGGCGAATGCTACGGAAGAAGATGTAGAAATGATGTGCTTGAGCGAGGAGGAGTTCCTCATCAGGAAAATGGGCCCCCCAAAATCTACCAAGTTCCTCCCCATCTGCATCACCTACATCGTCATTTTTACGGTAGGGGTTCTGGGCAACGCCCTGACCTGCGCGGTCATTTTGCGCTACAGGGTGATGCAGACCCCCACCAACTACTATCTGCTGAGCCTGGCCGTGTCGGACCTGCTGGTCCTGCTTCTGGGCATGCCGCTGGAGCTCTACGAGATGCAGCAGAACTACCCCTTCCTGCTCGGGGAGGGGGGCTGCTACTTCAAAATCTTCCTGTTCGAGACCGTCTGCTTTGCCTCAATCCTCAATGTCACGGCGCTCAGCGTGGAGCGCTACGTGGCGGTCATGCACCCCCTCAAAGTCAAATTCATGACCACGCGCGCTCATGTCAAGAAGGTCATCTTCACGTTGTGGGGGCTGTCCATGCTGTGTGCCGTGCCGAACACCAGCGTGCACGGGATTTGCACGCTGGATCCGTGGTTTGGGCGGGAGTTTCCTCAATCTGCCATCTGCCGTACGTATCTTAAAGATTTCCAGCATCTTTGCATTCAACACTGCAGTTTATGACTTGTTTCGCAACCATTTATCTCTTGTAGATATTTGATTGCATTAAAATTTTTCTCCAGACAAGAAATTGCCGAAATGTTTCTGTCTCGTTTCCGACAGAGTTGTGATCCTATCTGGTGTTTGATCTCCATCCGCAGATGTAAAGTCCAGATGGATATACAACCTGATCATTCTGATCTCCACTGTGGCCTTCTTCATGCTCCCCATGTTGATCATTAGCATTCTTTACCTGCTCATTGGATTGCAGCTGCGCCGGGAGAAGGTGATAACCCTGCTTGGTACCGACCGCAGCTTCGGGCCGGAGAGCGTCTCCAGGTCCCACAAGCAAAGGCTCAACAAACGCAATGTTCAAGTCACCAAAATGCTCTGTAAGTACTAATCCAACATGGATTTTTTCTTTGGCTTTTGGTACAGTTAGATCAGAGGGAACGTACTGAAAACATGACTGTTGGTGCACCAACTTGCCTGACTGATGTGGAAATGCATGGCCTTGGTGCTCATACCTTTGATTTTGACCCCAATTACCATTTTATTCCAATGGAGGGTCCTCCATTGGGAAGAGGGGGTTTTAGATTGTGTTGGTTAAAGTGTAGACGCAGGTGGGAAAGGACAGAGAGCAGTGATTGTGATCCCACAGTGTTTGTTTTTAGGAGGCAGATATCTGATCTGGATGTTTTCTGGACTACTCCAAGGGTGGGTCCTCTAAGCCTCGCAACCTCTGAGCCGAGTCCCACTGCTTAATACATTTGTATAAGAATCAAAGCACTGTTGTGTGTATTTGTCTAGGTCAAGTCAATTTTTTCTTTGGCTATAGATGAACTCATCTTGGCATAGCAAGGACTGAATTATCTCTCTGTCTGCCATTAACTCATTCGCTGCCAAAGACGTCTATAGACGTCTTTTCAAATCCAACCGCTGACTGCCAAAGACGTCTATAGACGTCTTTTCAAATCCAACCGGTGACTGCCAAAGACGTCTATAGACGTCTTTTATGTTTTTCAATGCGAGTGGCTTGGGGGACGATCGGCGAAAGTTTTTCCGTAAATATCGGCTATTAGACAGAGTATGGACTAACAAATTTACCCTCTAGGTAGCTGTGCCACTTTTGATGGGAGATTAGCATAGATTGTAAGCAAATAAAAACAAACGCAACGGTTCGCTATGAGAGAAATGGCGCCGGTGAGACGCACGTCGAGGAAGAACGGAATAAGGTAGAAACAAATTTTTTTTTCCTGATGATAGAAGAGAGTCTACTCTTTCTTTTGGTGTGTTCGGTGTTTACATAGTCATAGCACAAACTATTCTGTGGCTCTTGAAAAATCAGTCAAAATTCTCAAAAAACTCTGGCAGTGAGCGACTCTCTGTTCTGAAAATGGCTGGCAGTCAATGAGTTAAGATTTGAACAAAAGATAAGAACGGATCCCCAGTTTTCTACTATTCAGACCTTTGTACAGTTTCAATAATGACCTGTTTTAGAACATACATTTCTGACGTAATATTTGCACAGCTGGCAGAAATAGCTGCGTTTCTTTTATAGATCTCTTTGTCCAGTTGAAAGGAACCCGTATGATGTAGCTGTTGCGTTGTCTTCCAGGCGTGTTGGTGGGCGTCTTTGGCCTGTGCTGGGCTCCGTTCCACGTGGACCGCTTGATGTGGAGCTGCATCGAAAACTGGTCCCCGCAGTATCACTTGATTTTTGAGAACGTCCACATCGTCTCCGGAGTTTTCTTCTACCTGAGCTCCGCAGTCAACCCCATCCTCTACAACCTCATGTCCACAAAGTTCAGAGAAATGTTCAGTCTCGTCACGTGCTGCTCCAAAGGCAGGCGCGGTCGCTCCAGCTTAAAGATGATCCAACGCAGCACCTTTACTGAGAAAATGCCCAACAGTAAGAAATGGACTTAATCCCCTCTGATGCAGCATCAGATAAAGATAAATCACCCATGAAAAAAACTGAACAGTGAAAACATAACGTATACAAGACGCAGAGGTCCATTCATATCCTAAAAACCGGGGCGAACACATGGACTGACCGCAGCTATCATCAATACTCAAGATAATAAAAACTAGATAAAACATTTTCAAATGAAATGTTCCTCATCCTTCCAACAGAGCTCAAAGACTTGAGAAGAATTCTATTATTTGATAAGCATCAAACTCATTCCATTGGCCACACATATTTCTGAAGGTATGATATTCACCTATGGTGCTTTCGCTTTTATTTGTCAGCTATTTGAATGCATTTAAACTATCTGGAGACATTTGCAAGGAAATAAGTGTTTTTTTTCCCCCACACCTTGATGCTTGATGTGCATCAGATGAAGACGGTCAGACAACACGAAGTACTGACAAAACTTCCGACCAAAGAGCATGACAGATTCCCTGAGAGACTTGAAAGATGCTACCCTAGTTTCGCTCAAAGTTCACAAGAATTTTGGGGAAAAGAAATAACTAATGAATGAAGAATGTTATTTCTTGTATATTCGGTCCCCATAATGTTCAGGGGCGCATTTCCAGGCTTGCATGTTTGCCACAAACCTCCTCTTGAAAACCCAGATTTGTGTGTATCTGATGAAGAAGAGAAAATGAACTTCGACTGTGTGAAGGAGCGCAATTTGCCGAATATTTTGATAAGGAGGGAGGCAATGAAGCTGAATGTGACATGAAGAATCATACAGTCATGCAGAATCATCGTTTTTCCATCCATACCAATAGCGATGTTGTATAAGTTTACCTTCTACAAGTAATGTACAATTTTTGTGGCTTTATGTATTATCTAAAACGTTTACTTACTGTATCTATTAAGTCTTTTCAACTTGAACTTAAAAAGTTATACCTTTGATGATGTGAAGTGAAGGTGAATTATGTGTATCTAGTATTTAAACATGTTAATCGTCTTTTCAAATACTGCACTGGAGGAAATGTGTTATTTTAAGAAAGCCTGCATGTTTTTTCCTCTGAATTTCCTCTGTTAGAGGACACGTGCCGTCTGTTCTTGAACATGTGTTTGAATAAGTGCTTTAAACGTGCCAGCGGACTTGCGGCATTGGTTTTAGCGTCGGTTTTACTTGGAATACAACAAGCTTAATGAGCTCCTGGGACACCAACGTCTTGAATGTAAACACCACAGCTCAAGTGCTGCCTAAACGGTTTGACTTATGGGGCATGAGGCAGTACCATTTATGCTGGGGAATCTCAGCTAAACTTTTGGGAAGTCCTACTGTTTAGGAAAAACTAATTTGTACAAATGGTGATGGCGATCACGAGGCACATAAGCTCGGGGAAAGATGATGTTGACGGGGCAATAACGTGGAAAAGATTAGAAAAATAAATGAGGAGATGAAGCAGGATGTGACGGATGACCAAGATGAGCCAGCTGTGGAATAGTGACAAAACAGTCTTGAATGACTCAGTGTTATCGGTGTGCCGCACCAGCACTAATGAACACTAATCTATTCGCAGTTTCCATCATCATTACAGCAGACTCTGCTTACACAGACTCTGCAAATAGACCTATTTAAGAGGCTGCAACACAGTATCACCCAAGTAATGGTATGCACTCAAGCAGACAATATCACTTAACTACGAAGAAGTGTGAATAGAATGATGGCGCTGGGAAATTAAACGACGCGTCGGCCCCAACAAGAATTTTAATGCGTTCCATTACGCTTTCACAAAGTGCACCGAGCAGAGATCTGGAAACGTTCTACCAGCTGAAGGCATTGAAAAAGAGGGGAAAAGTTAATGCGATACTCAGTGGGAGTTACAAGAAGAACAACAAAGTTTTTGACCTCACACATTGGGATCTGACCTGGCGAAATCGATCCCACGCAAAAGAGCGACTTAGATTTGTCTCTCTTGACATTCCATTCTCAAATGATAAAAAAGTTGAAGGTTTCAATCTTTTTTTAAATATTATCTGACAGTGGTCGCAGTGGGGAAAATTACATATCACAAGTACAAAGAAAGAAGTCAATGATAAGGGCTGAAAACCCATAAAAATCCAGCTCTCTTTCAGTGTTCTCTTGACGTGTGTGATAATTGGGGACACATGCAAGACGGGAGAAAAATACAAAGGCAGAGGCGCGACGGGTATGGAGGAGAAGATTTGATTTTCTGCCAAGGGGGTGATGTGAGATGTTGCTTAATGAGATGACGTGAGGAGGAGGGTGGAGACTGAAGTTGGTGAACTGACTGCTCAAAGTTTCCTCCGACATTCGTGGGGAGGGCGAGTTCAAAGAAAAGGCAAAGGGGATCAATATATCATTGATTTGATGTGTCAAATAGAGGCCTGAGACATCTTATGCCGCACCATTGCCATGATTCGAATTTCCGTGGAGCAGTGAAAAGCAGTCTCGGGAAAAAGAAATAAATAAACCAAATAAAAAGGCATAGAATAAATCTAATTCATGTTGCCATGTATAAGCACATTAGGTATTATATGTGATTTTTGGGTTTTTGAAAGTCAGTGGACCTGTTTAAAGAATGCAGGAAAAAAAAACTTTTACCATTTGATTGTGAAGATACTTCACAGTGAGCTTTATGCTATTGGGGTAATGCCAATGCCATCCCTTTGCCTACTTTGAAAGGCATTGTTTAGTGGCTGGATAGTACTGTGTTTGGTCAAACTTATTGGACGTGGGACGAGGAGAGAAAGATAGACCTGATTCTGACCTGGTTTAATTATACAAATAATAAAAGTATTTATAGTGTGAGGGATGGGGCTTTAAAACGTTGATTCGTGGCTCTGTTTTCCCCTTCGTTTTGCATTTTTTACCATGATTTTTTTTATTTTAAACTCATTTTGAATACATCCAGAGTTCCACATCCAAAACTCAAAGGGAGGCAAGAAGATTGCAATTCTACAGATACAATCTCCAGGAACTCTTCAAAGGCATAAGCCGTACACTCCACAGAAGTGGGATTTTCGTACACAGTAGGGGGGTTTTTATCTATGAAAAAAGAACAGTTATTTCAATAGGCATGTGAGCGGACATTTGAAAGAAGGCCGTCTGGACGGATGAGTCTGAAACCATGTGAGTGTTTACCATCGAGGAAAACACTCGCATGAATGCCATCCCCGCAGAGATCCATGTTTCTGGCAGCATTGCACTGTAGGGGGGTTATTCCTCTCGGAGAAAGAGGAAAAAGAGGACAGAAGTAATGATGGTCAGTGTTAAATACATGCATATTATTGTGGAAAACCTGTGTCAGTCATCTCCATTCACTCTTTTATCTTTATGTTTCCAAAATGGAAACCAAAAGCGGCAACGGAAAGCTGTCCAATGACAGCCCCCACAGGGAGGTACAGCTTATAACTCATAAATTACGTTTTAAAATCATTAACAAGAACTTACTTTTGTTCACAATCTTCTTCAGAAAAGGAGAGGACACAGTTGTTGAGTGTTTGCGTTCAGCTGTACATGATGGATTTGCGGCCGCTACTAAAAATGTGCTTTGATTGTTTAATATTACCCAACAAAGAAGCGAAAATACCATAATAAAAATTCCACAGGCTTATTGAAAGGATTCTCAAAATCCCGTCCTACAGTGGGAAGAAGGTGAACCGTTTGTATGAAAGCAGCATCCAGTCATTCCTGCAATTTCTAAGCTCTTTAGAATGATTGAGTCTTTTTGGGTAATTGTTCTGGTTCCAGTGATGATTAGCTTCACCGCCTCGATAATGAATGTCTTGTCAGACGCCTAATCTTTGTTTTTGTTCGCAAAGATATCAGTAAACAGACCAGACAATACCAGCGCGCAGTTATCGACGAAAACAGTTTCAAATGGATTAAGAATCCCAACACAAATGCACAACGCGGCCGCCTCGAAAGCCTCACCTCATGTGTCCCTGAGCGGGATTGGCCTGTGTGTGTGTGTACAGGGAAAACAGACTAAAAAATAACTTCAAACCTGAAAACACATGTGCGAATACAGATTAAAGGGCAAATGTCAGCCTGGAAGGAACAAGTCTCCTTTAAAAAAAAAAAGAAAATACCCCAGCCAATGAACAGTGTTGTAAGAAAAGTAATTCAAAGGCATCTCCTCATCTTACACCCACTGAATTGCTTTTACCATTAAGTACTTCAGTGTCAAGGTTGTGGCACAGCTTTTTTTTTTAAGATGCAGCCTTGTGCACCTGGAACACAGAAAAATCTATATATGTTTTCGGTAAATAACAGAGAATGAATGACTCATTGAATTGCACAACACACACACACACACACACATATGCAGTGAGGAAAATAAGTATTTCAACACCCTGCTGTATTGCAAGTTCTCCCAATTAGAAATCATAGGGGTGTCCGAAATTGTCATCGTAGGTGCATGTCCACTGTAAGATACATACTGTAAAAAAAAAAAAATCCAGAAATCACTATGTATGATTTTAAAAACTAGTTATTTGAATGATAAAGCTGCAAATAAGTATTTAAACACCTGAGAAAACAGTAGCCTTTGTTTGCAATTACAGACAACAAACATTTCCTGTAGTTTTTCCACCAGGTTTGCACACACTGCAGGAGGGATTTTGGCCCACTCCTCCACACACATCTTCTCTAGATCAGGCAGGTTTCTACGCTGTCGCTGAGAAACAAAGATTCTCTATTAGGTTTAGGTCTGGAGACTAGCTAGGCCACTCTACAACCTCGCAATACATGGCCCTCGTCATTCTTTCCTTAATACAGTGCAGTCGCCCAGTCCCATGTGCAGAAAAACACCCCCAAAGCATGATGCTCCCACCCCCATGCTTCACAGTAGGGGTGGTGTTCTTGGGGTGGTACTCATTATTCTTTTTCCTCCAAACACGGTTGGTGGAATTATGACCAAAAAGTTCTATTTTGGTCTCATCTGACCACATGACTTTCGCCCATGACTCCTCTGGATCATCCAAATGGTCATTGGCAAACTTAAGACCGGACTTGACGTGTGCTGGTTTAAGCAGGGGAAGCCTTCTGTGCCGGGCATGGTTTCAAACCATGACGTCTTTGTGTATCACCAACAGTAACCTTGGAAACGGTGGTCCCAGCTCTTTTCAGGTCATTGACCAGCTCCTCCTGTGGCTAATTCTGGGCTAATTTCTAGCCTTTCTTAGGCTCCTTGAGACCCCACGAGGTGAGATCTTGCATGGAGCTCCGGTCCGAGGGAGATTGACAGTTGTGTATAGCTTCCTCCATTTTCAAATGATTGCTCCAACCTTTTTTCCCCAAGCTACTTGGCAATTTCCCCCTTAGCCCTTCAAGCCTTGTGGAGGTGTACAATTTTGTCTCTAGTGTCTTTGGACAGCTCTTTGGTCTTGGCCATGTTAGTAATTGGATTCTTACTGATTGTATGGGGTGGACAGGTGTCTTTATACAGCTGACGACCTCAAACAGGTCCATCTAATTTGGGATGATAAATGGAGTGGAGGTGGACATTTTGAAGGCAGACTAATAGGGTCAAAATTCCAGCTGATAGACAGGTATCTAAATCTATACTGTATAGAAATGCCTATCTATCTATCTATCTATCTATCTATCTATCTATCTATCTATCTA
>JABUIW010000167.1:46501-74730 GCA_013363375.1 Menidia beryllina | reverse complement strand
TCTATCTATCTATCTAGATAGATAGATAGATAGATAGATAGATAGATAGATAGATAGATAGATAGATAGATAGATAGATAGATAGATAGATAGATAGATAGATAGATAGATAGATAGATAGATAGATAGATTCACACAATCAAATCACTCTTACGGTCAATTGACAAATACCATGGAACCTAAAATGTATGTTTTTGGATAGTGGGAGGAGTCCAGAGTCCCTCGGCAGAACCTTCCCAAACATACAAACCGAGATTCAAATCAGGATTCAAACCAGGAAACTATTTGTTGTGAGGTGTCAGTGCTACTTTTTTCAGCAGTGAACCTTGTAGGATGGGCTAAAAACATGTAGTTCATTTCTATGTAGTTCGTAGATAGCGTACTTATGCTCGCAATTTTATTCAAGGTTACATTGACCGTTTGTTTTAAGGCCTCTGGTGAGCAAAGTAGTTTCCAATAACAGATGCAGCAAATGCAGCCACCCGAGCCATTTCCAATGAATTTTTAAAGACTGAAATCTGTGATTTAGTCCAGTAATACAATGAGGGTATTTACTTCAGAGGTCAGCATCACAACATTACAGTCCTAGAGTGTTAAGATGATATATCTCTGCCACACAGATTAAACCTGTGTCAGCCACCTCCGTTGAATCTCAGAATAACATGGAAATAGGTTCTTCTCAGGTGAGAAAATGACAGTCACACCAAAATCTTGCCCCTCACAATGGTCTCTGCAATACTTGGGACTGTGATATATGATTTGCATTAGGTCACTCCACACAGTTGCCTATTCAAATCCTGATTTCTATATATCTAAAAGCAGTTTTTATTAGATTAACTTGCATATCTAAAAATATTTGTTCATTGCATTCTTATTCTTTACAGGCTCTGTAATGTTGCCCTCCCTTGAGTTTTTTTGTCAAAGTCAGTGACGTACGGAGGTGTTTTGAGCCCCTTTAAGAAGGGAAACAAATTCATGCCGATAGGTGAGCCTATCTGGGTTTCAGGCAGTTTTTTTTAAGGCAAAAGATCTGCCATAGACCAGATCTGTCACAAAGTTATTTTGTCCCTCGGTGTTGTCAGATGTCTTTACGTCAGTGGTAATTTCCTTGAGGAAAATACATTTTGTTCCAAATGTGACTCGCTGTGCACATTTTCATCCCACCGTCTAATGAGATTATTAGCTCCTCCTCTGCAACATGACAGAGAGCATCGACTGGACTCCAAATAGATACACTTAAATCAAACTTCAGAACACAACATAGTGGATGTCTTTCCCAACCAGTTTAAACCAGTTAACAGCAGCCAAACCACAATTAAAGAGAGTTTTATCAGTTTTTTATCCTTCTTAATTGAACAAAGACAAAATTCCAGCTCAAAGCACACAACGGACTTTATACTTTAATTAGAACATTTTTGCCTAGTGCATCATTATCTGTAGGGACTTTTTTTATCCTCCTCTGAGGGTGCATTTAATTAGGGAAGGGAAGTTTTTTTTTTTAGTTCCTGTTGAATTAAACTTATCAAACCATTTCTTGGATGGCAAAGAAGCTCAGCCCTGGTGAAATACTGTACATATCTTTATTTCTTATTAGAGATAATTAAAGAAGAATGTCTCTGGGTGCAGGTTTGAGTCTGCGACTGAGCTGTTCCTTCAGCAGATCTCTACGAGTTCATCACCAACACGGTTAGGCTGAAGCGTCGAGTGGAGAGCAGTCCAGTTTCACATAATAAGGACATGGACAGATTTTTTTTTTTTGTCCGTTCAACTCATCTCGAGTTGAATTTTATTTAGAAAGAAAATAAAGACGGCAGTTACATTAAAAACTGAAGATAAAAAACAAAAGATCGGGTTACAAAGAAAAAGTAAAAAAACAAAAAAGCTTTGTTTTTCATTCAAGTTAAGTACACATCGACGAACAAAGTAAGGCCACAACAGCTCATTGCAAACCAACGCAAACAGCTTACAGTTTTTCCAAAAATACAAACAACTTCCAACAAAAAAAAAACTTACAAACAGAAAATGCTGACAAACTTTCACTACTGAGAAGTTTATAAAAAAAAATTCCTGAGCCGAGAGATTACAGGCTATTCATAAATACCAGCCCTCAGGCCTTTTTGGGACAGTACTTTTTCTCAAACTGTGCCACGTTGAACTTCCGGAGGCAGCCTTTGTAGTTCATGAAGCGGATCTTCCCGAATATAGCCCTCTCTGCCCAGCCCTGATCGTGGATGCCGCAGATGGACCACATACAACCTGCGGGGGACCCAGACGCGGAGGGGACAGTGTCAGCGTGTGACGGCAGCCAAGTGAGGAAGCGAGTGAATTTAACCCCCCGACTCCTTACCGACAAAGCCATTGGGGTCCTGACCGTCCAGCTCGTAGCGATCGTTGAGGTACAGAGCGATGGAGAGCGCCTCCTCCGGAGAGGGAGTCCACTCCAGAATCTTCTTGGCCCAGTACATTCTCAGGAAACCGTGCATCTTGCCCTCGGTCACCATCTGATACTGATAAAGTAAAAGTTTGCAATAACTGAGAGACTATGAATAAGAGTAGGAGAATGAGCTCTGGTCAGTTTTCTTAGTTCTAAATTCATTTAAAAGACGTCACCCGTCAGCTGCTCTGACTGTCACATATTACAGCTTTGAAGTTGAGGGTTATTTCACCCGGATAGGACTCATTCCTCAGCTTCGCTCTCGGCGTTTTACCTGAGCTGCGTTCCACAGCTTGTCGTGAGTCTTTGCCTTCTCCAGTTGCTCTCGTGTGTAAATGTACTCCCTCTTGTCTTTGGCGTGGTCTTTTAACGTCTTCTGAGCCCACTCATAAGCACCTGGCCACATAAAATGAATCGATACACAATTAAAAATAAAAAAAACAAACAGAACTTCTGAAGTTGGGTTCATTCAGATTCAGGAAACGGACCGACCCTCCACTAGGCTTGTTCCGATCCGATATTTGGATCGGGTCGGACGTTAATATTTGCAAAAAATTCCATTCCACTTTGCTGTGTTGTTCCCTAATATCCGGTCCGGTCATTTTCCAGCACACCGTTAAGCACACGAGCATTGGCATCTCCTAACCCACAGGTCTGTGTCTTAACCATTAAGACGGCCATGTAAATTTGAAGCTATCAGTAAAAATGTATAAACAGGTCAGTGTCTCTTGACCAACCATTGTGTATTATTCAAACTCACCTAATTCAGCTAGCTAGTTGTTATAACAGTAAATCCCTTTTCAACATGAGTCTGACAACTAAGTAAGTAGGATGAATAACTTTAAACTTTAATAAATGCTCTGAGAGGCCGGTATCGGTATTGGATCGGAAGTGCAAAAAGCTGGATCGGGACATCCCTACCCTCCACGCTGTCGTATTTCTTGTTGTAGAAGCAGAAGTTGTCCGTCAGCTCCCTTCGCACCACCAGCTCCTCGATGAAAGGGGGGATGGACTGACTTGCGCTCTTCCCACAGCGCTGGACCTGCAGCGCCACGCGCTGGGCAGAAATCTGGCCTGGTCAGAGAGGGAAAACAAAATGTGAAGAGGGATCACAAAACGACAGCACAAGATGGACGCAGTGAGCAGGCAATGCCAGCTGAGCTCAACACCTGGGAAGTTTTAGCTACTTCCTTCATGGCTAAAGATGAAAAAGTCTTAATCAAAATACAAGCCCTGCTTACTCAACCGATGACTTTTGTCAGATGAAATCAGGATTTTATTAGAGCAGAGCGACAGTCTAAAAACGCTTTCTGTTTCATCTATATCATAATATGGAGGTTTTCCACTAGTACCTTAGAAGTTTTTTTTTTAGGGGGGGGGGGCTTCCTGACGGTCAGTTTTAGTACATACTCGGCTAAAGTTCTAATTGTGCTAAGTTGGGCATGCTGGTGAGTCCTGATTGGCCAAGGAGCCCCATGATCAAATAAAAAACCCTGATATAGACGCAGGAGTGATTCTACGACCGCCTGAATTACTACATTTCTAGAGGCTCAATTAGCTACATAAATTTTAAGATTGAAAATTTTCTGATTTTGATCAGATAAAAAAAAGCTTCATATCAATGTGATTGTGGATTGAAACACCATAAGAAGAAGTGGAAAATTTGAGGTTTCATTCAGAACCATGCAAAGCAGACCAAGGGCGCCATCCTTTTTCAATAAGAAAATGGGCCTGTTGGTGTAACAGTGCAGGTAGAAAGAAAAAGCTGTTGGCACGTCATCACGTACAGGAAGTTCTGATGCCAAAAACAAAAAAACAAGGAATAAAAAAGAAAGTTTTTAGCGGAACAATAATGACTGGAGTGGGGTGATCTATAACTTGCTGACCGAATGTGGGCGGTTTTATACCATGGGGTGACAATCGAAACTAATAATCTGTGGGAGATTATTGGTGGTATGAAACCACAAAAAATATCCCCTCAACATTGATGAGATAGCACCATCATGATAACTGCCTGGCACTTGATTCCTACCACAAACTGGAGAGGTAGCCTTTAAAACGACTTGTTTATTTTTTGAAAAATGAAAAAAACAAGTTCTGCATCTGGCGATGCGCTTCATTGTGAGGCGAAGCACTTCTTTTCATGGAGGCTGTTTGCATCTGCTATTAGTCTTGCCGACAACTTAAGCTGAAGGACAGCCTGCATTATTTCCCCTCCGCAGAAGCGGCGACTTGTCGTGACTTAATTCAGTTGCGCGGAGGGCAGGGACGGTTTGTTTACCGACCGAAGCGCAGCCATGGCGACAGCTGGCTGAGCGCCGCCACGTTGGGGTCGTTGCGCTGGGTGCCGAACAGCTTGAGGCGGACGTCAATGAAGGACTCCAGCATGGCCATCCCCGCTAAGGCGCCGGGCTCGGCCCACGCCGGCTCCGCCACCGTTCTGTCCACCTGCAGGGACGCCAGGGTCTCCTCCCAGTCAACCGGCTGCGGGGTGGAGGAGGGAAACCAGAGAGAACGGCGCTGAGGAAAGGCCCAGAAAAAGGCTCACGGTGGCCATCGACTCGAAAGGAGCTCAGAGCCTCCGTAACCGGGCCTCTGCAGCACTCACTTTGGCGGCCCTTGTAGCAGTGTGAGGGTGCCTCTCCACAAGGGGTAAATCGGTGAGGAACTCTGGCAAAAGTTTGGTGATTTTGCCTCTGATTGTTCTGGCCGAGTACTCGAGTTTAGGCGAAGCCACCCAGCAGGGAACGATGTTATGGGCGTCAACCTGCACATGAGGGAAATACAGAACGCATACGGGGGAAAAAAATAATCCTCATTACCGTCTGAAGAATTGAGATCAGAGCTACATGTGACAACGGGACAAAGTGGGTGTAAAAATAACCACAGGATGGAACATCCTGTCAACCCGCTCTCCTGAACATCCTGTCGGCCACTCGCACAAATGACATCCCTGAAAATGTTTTTTTTCCAACCTGTATGAGGGGGACGTCCTTCGGCAGGCTCTTTTTTACGCTTTTCAACCACTCCCGAGGCTCTCTGAGGGGGGAGAAGTCTGTCACCACTGCCCCGAAGCTGCGATCAGACACGAAGCCGGGGAGTGCTTCCCCCGCTGCTCCGCGCAGCAAGTGGAACTGCATGTTCAAGTGTTTGCATTCCTGTTTGGTGGGAAAAGAAGAACAAGGCATCACCGCTTTGTATATTCTGAGAGGAGACGCCAGGAGGTGTTTACAGAGGGGATCGTTTACATGTTCATAGGCCTGATTTATGAAGCATTCTGCTCCTGCAAATGAGCACTATCTCAATTCTTTCAACTGACAAATGACAATGTTTAACGATTTGAAGACTGATAAAAAAGCAATAACTTAAAAGGCCTTTTTGAAAAAAACCCTGACATGGGATGCTATTATCGGAAAAAGACACACAAGAGGAGACCGATGAAGACCAAGGCAACACTGTGACAACTGTTTTGTGGTGTATGTTAATGAAATTGTGCTTGAAATGGAAACAAAAGCCTACGAGTGTGTAAATTTAACTCATCAAAGTAGCTAAAGCCTACACAGGCGATAGCTTAAATAGAAGACCGGGGAAGGATCGTTTGATGGTTGCCGCCTCAAACTTGTCAGCATTAGTTACACACTACTCTTTCAAGCGCCAGAAACAAGTCGAAAATTCCTCCTGAAGTGTCACAGATGAGTGTAAAGCGATTCCTTTTTCCGGCAAAAATGGTATAAGTAGTAAAGTCTAGCTAATCATTATGCTGGAGATCAAGTCGACAGAAGAAATGGCCGCAAATTTATTTAAATGTTCTCGAGACAAATTAAATAGTCGGAAGTGATAAATGCTCATCTATTAAGTGTTTAATTAAGTATTTCTTGGTAGTCCAATCAACAACAACAAAACAGAAAACACTTTTTAGGGGCCTTTCATGATTTGCAAATGGAAAAAAAGATAAATCCAAATTCAAATCCCTCCCTTTACCAATGAGAATCGCCCTTCGGTCCCAGCGGACATCCCCTCTAGGGACCGAGGATCCCTAGAGGGGATGCGGGAGTGTCATTTAAGTTTTTTTACCTTTGCAACTTCCTCCAAACCCTTCAGCAGAAAGCCATAATGTCTCAGAGTGGACAGCTCCGACTCTGGCACATCCAAACAGAAACACACATGCAGGGGTAGCTCCTTCTTTGCAGCCAGCTGCTGGGCGCGGATGAGCGCCCAATTATCTAAGAGAAAACACACAGTGTAAGTACATATCTGGAAAATAAAAGGCGTGCCAACATGAGGTGAATCAATGTGTTCGCCCCTTGCTCCATTACGCGCTTACCCTGCACTCTTTGGTCCCTCAGCATCCAGTAAAGCACCCCCTCCGAGCCCTGCTTGATCTTCTCTGCGTCAGTTAGAATCCGCTGGCGCTTTTTGTTGAACTTCATCTCCTTCTTCTCTGCCCTCTGCTGCTCGACGAGGCTCTGCAGCCAGCCCGCGGCTCTCTTCGGCTTCTTCTCCTCCTCCGAAGAGGAGGAGGACAGCTTCGGCTGCTTGGCGCCGGGGTCCTTGCCTCCGGCGGGGGTTGACGCTTTCCGCTTTTTGCCCGACATCGCAGCCTCGCCGACCAATGAGTCGAACAGGAGGGAGAGTGACGAGCCGGGCCTTTCGGGGCGAATGGCGAGCTTCCACAACCGCTTGGGTGCACAGAAAATGAATGAGCTGCAAAAGAAAAACCGCAACCAAAATGACACCGGCGACACCGGTCACGACAAAAAACAAGAAAAAGTTGGAGGAACATTTAAAACACCAAACAGATAACAAGTGAAAGCGAACCGAATATTGACAAGACTCATTCAAGAATAGCGAACATTCCTTAAAAACATACCTCGTCCACGCGCAGGTCATACACGATACGAAGCTTCACGTTAACCGTCTTCACAGCACTTCGACACACACAGAATATAAATAAATAAATATATATAACGTCCGTAAGTACAACTAAAACGGCAACTGCTTCGGCAGCCCAGTCAGACACACGTAAGAAGCCTCCTCTTTACACAACAGCTTACATGAGCACGTTTGGAGGTGTCGTAACACTGTTTTTGCTTGACTTAACTACAATTCCCATCGGGCGTTGAACTTTTATAACGGCGCATGCGCGGTCGCAGGAGGTTTACTGTTGTCGCGCAGCCTCAAAGAGACAAACATCTTGCGTGTATGCTAATTGCTTCAACCCTTTCGCTGGCTTTGGACTGTTAGTCGGGGCTGAAATTATGAATAAAGGCGGCTTCACAGCAGAGCGGGGGATAAGACAAGCGGGCCCAGATAAAGTCGACATGTCCTTGGGTAAGGTTCACATTTGCTTGGACAAATGTTACTAACTCAGAGTCCCAGCTAATTGCTAGCCACTGCTGTAGTGGCTAGTGAACCCAAATAAATAAATCTAGTTTGTGAATTAGGCCGCACCGGCATATAATTATTCGTGTGATAACTTTGGCAGATGACATCATTCGGTTAAACAGAAAAGAGAAGCAGTTTAAGCTGAGGCAAACCAATGTGAACCGCCGACCATTCAAGAAGAAAGGCCCTTTAAACCAAGGAAAGGGGCTTTCTCAGAGGACGGCAGGAACAGCTCAGAGAGGTGAGCCTGGTTACTGGATGTTAAAAAGGAAGAGGTTAAAAAGGAATGCTGCAATTAACATCGTTCAATTCCTCATCACCAGGAGGAGGCGTGTCTCGAGGAGGGGCGGCTATTTTAAGAAACAGAAGGGTTCCTCCTATGGCAGGTAGAAGGCGAGGTCAGGGGGTCATCACAGGACTGGCAGCCCGGAGGCCAACCGTGCTGCTAAAGAAAGCTGGCACCCTCAACAGAGCAGCTCCCAGCCAGGTAAAGGAGACCTGCATGCCCAGGAACACTGCACGACTTCTCTAGTTCATCTTATAGATATTTGCTCTTCATTTAGATACTTGCCACTCCAAATAGTCTGTCAAAGAGGGGGGGGGGGATCCTCTTTCTGACACGATTACCATAACAACCAAGTTTAGTCTTAATTCTTAAGTCAAAGAACAAGCCCCTTTTCTGTTTTTTTATTTTATTTAAAGCATTTTTCGCACAAGAACAATTGCTCAGCTTTGCACACTGTGCAGGAGATGGGTCCCATTGCATGACTTGGCTGCACAGCTATGTCATATTTTTTGTTTTGAGATGAAAATAGTGTATACCCCAGTCTGCATCACATCCACAGAGGTGGATAATGATGTGGCTTCCTGCGAGGCATTCCTGTGACATTTAAACCTGCTGAAAATTGCGTGTGAAACGGTTACGGCAGAGATTGAAGATGCAAGTAAAGAGGGAATACTGTGATTTATTTATCTCATAAGCAAATATTTGATTGACGGTACCATTGACAAAAAGGTTATTGAATGTGAACTTATTTTATTCTTTATTGGAAAAACATTAGTTGGGCTAGATTCCAAGATTTTTTTTAATGTCTGGAAAAGAATCATTTTCCAAAAAGACGGGGGGTAGATTCTTATGTTGGAATTTTTTAACATTTTTTTTTTTTTTACAACAACAAAAAAAACCATAGAGAAGAAAAGTCTCTCCAAAACAAAGGTTGACTGAGGTTCAGGAATCTCCCAAATACTGAATCTTCTCACAAAATAATTTTAGTTGCTTCCTTCAATGTGAAATTTTGAACAATGGGTATATTTGATCAGCTACCGTATGTAATCTAACAAAAGTTTGTTAGAATTTGGAGAAATCTCTGTGGGAGAGAGACATGCACATCTGGAGAGGCACCATTGATGATCCAGTCCCGATCGATGTGTTTTCAGTGTGTTCCTGTGTTCCACACAACCCTAAATTGGTGGATGTTTGCTTGTGTCGTCTGACATTTACGAGGCTGTGAAACTCTCCTGCGTTTGGAGGATTTGCTAATGATTCATAATGATATATTTGCTGCACGTTCAAGAAAACGATACCAAAACCCAGGCCGTTCGTCCAGCGTTCCGAGACCCCGTACAGGAAGCCAGAGGTCCAGAGGCGGCTGTACCAGCAGCTGGACCCGCGCAGGGACCAGAACTCTGCGTCGGTCAGGAGGCCTTTTCAGCTGAGACGACGGTGAGAATCCTCCCCAACACACCTGGGCTCAAGTGGTGCGGCTCCAAAAAACAGCCGCCTATCAACACCTGTTTCCACATCTGTACGTCAGCGCTGCTTTTTTCGTTTATTTATTTTTTTGTGCCCACGCAGGCCGCTGCCACCAGTCCTCCAGCAGACCCAGAGGGAGGCGCGCCAGGCCACATTTCTCTTCCGCCGGGGGCTGAAGGTAGCCCCTCGACATCGATCAGGTCTCTGTGTTTTAAGGCTTGTCGGTGTGACCCGGCGGACTCTGTTTCTGCGCTTCTCAGGTCCAAGCCCAGGTCCAGAAGCCCATTCCCCGCTCTCCTCCCGTCCGAACGCGGCAGTAAGTCATCCGGGGGCGGGCCGCCCGCTAATGTCTGTTTGTGTGCGAGCTCGAGTCGACTGACCTGCTTGTCCACTAGATGGCGCACATCGACAGCCGGCAGCGGAATCCTGACCGTCTCAATAGCCAACCCTACGGCCAGGACTCAGCCCGAGTAAGCATTCGGCACAAAGCCCACCGAAACACACACACGCTAGCTCCGGAGGTTCATACGTTCTCGCTCAGAGCAGCCTCCTTTGCTGTGACTCCCCCGGCAGGCCCCCCACCGCCTGGACCCTGCACCCTCCGCCCGTCAGCTCCCCCCCGGTCAAGCCAGAGACGTCGGAGAAGAAGGTCCCAAAAGGAGTCCCCCTGCAGTTTGACATCAACAGCGTCGGGACACCGGTGAGAGAGCGCGCCATTGGGACCGGGGTGCAGTCAGATGACCGAACCCCCCCCCCCTCCTCTTTTTGATCCGGCCTCCCTCCTCCTCCACAGAAAACGTCGATGACGCTGAACGAGAGGTTCCGCATCCTGAAAGATCAGCGCGCGGCCGCCGCACAGAGCAGCAAAGGCAGCCGGTTCGTGACGGTGGGCTAGCCGGCGAACGGGCCGGCCGATGCCGAGAAGCCCGCCCGCGCGGGCAAACTCTACCTGGCCGATGTGGGGGGGGGGGGGGGCCGCCTACCCAGCGGCGCCACTGACGGGAGGCAGGTCAGCCACGGGACGAACAAGCAGGACAGCCAGAACTCAAGTGTTGCTGGAAGAGTTTGTCTGAAAAACACTCCCACCCATTGTCCGTCCTGCTGTGTTCGGCTGTATGTATTATGGATCTTCTACATTGGGGAGTCTTTTTCATCCCCCCCCACCACCACCACAGTTGGATGTGGAAATGTTAACCTTCTCAGCATTTCTCCTACAGAGATGACCACTGTCTATTCGCTAGGGTAACGTGCATTCACCTGTTTTGTTTGTGTTTTTGGTTTGGTTTGTTTTTTTTGGAACATTTGAGGACGGTTTTTGTAATTCCTTTCAAATAAATCAGTTTCTCAATGTAAATATGTGTTCAGCATCAGAACAGCTTTCAGATGGCTTTTCAGTTACACAATTTTTACCATAATCAGACCGCAAAAGAAATACAAAACCCCGTTTTTTTCCCACAGCAATCAGGTGTGACGGTTTGAAAGTGTGAGAGAGACCCTCCTGAAGTCGGGAGATCCGTCATTTGTACGCCAAAATGCTCTGTGTCGTTTGTTTTAAGTGTGGCCATTTACTCTTCTTATAGCAGAAAAAATTAAATAGCGATTCTGTCGCCTTGGTTTTTAGAACAAGATCTGTTCCCCTGAATGAATAGCTTGTCTTTTTTTTAGCCTTATTCAGTCAAAGGGACTAGTGGCGGGTTTCCATACGCGGCTTTGGTGATTTTCCATTACAAATGATTGCCGCACAAGAAGCGTGACGTGATTTATACGCGACGCAAGGACGAGGCAACAATAAAGAACATTTCGATAATTATATACTGACTGAACCTCGCTGCTGGATCGTTTTGATTCGTGCATTGAGCATTTACAACGTTTCTGATCACAGAAATAATGAAACCGCGCGTTTGTTGTCATTGCGTTTTGAGAATGGGCGGGGCTGGCCTGACCAATCAGAGCCTGGTATTCCTCCCTCTGCACAGCCCTGATGGGAGCCTGGTAACATTGGTTTTAATGTAACTATTTAGTAGGGCTCGCCCCAAGTGGAAATGCAAAAAATACCATGTAGCACCCTAACTGGGCAAACAATGATCCGGTTGGAACCTCTGGGTAACAGGTGATGTTAATGAATGCTGGCACCTATGAGTAAAAACAAACAAACAAAGCAACCAACATCTATATTTTTATTTGTGCTGGTCAAACATGCTTTTAGCTCAGCAGGTTGACTTGAGTTTTGCCCATGTCTAGAGGCTGGATGCTTCTGTGCTGATGACCCTTTTCTCTGCGTTTCGCCCCTTTCTGCTTGACCACCGTTAAATAAAGACCCCCGGAGCCAACGAAAGGTTGGAAAAATAAATAACCAAATGAAATGTGTCGTAGAAAAGCCTTTAGGGAGTCCGCTGTTCTTTCAGAAAAAATAACAAAATGAACATTTTTGGAATCTGGAATATTGCTTTTATTTAAATACATTAAAATTTGCAAAGTAACAAAACTATTGGCATATGAAATTCAAACACCATTTAAATGAACAAAAAAAGAAAAGAAAAACATGGCTCACTTCATTTTTCTTCGACTAGTGTCTGTGACACTAGGTTATTTTTGACTCGCTGCTGCGCATGACCCCCCCCCCCCCCCCCCCCCAGCCCCATTTACACTGTTCACAGACTATTTTACAATAAGAGTGCTGAATAAAAATGAGGTAAGAAAGTGGTTTGAAGATTACAGATCATGCAGAAACATGCTGAACAGCAACACAAAAAAAAATTTTGTGAAGGAGGAAGTAACAAAAGAAAAATGTGCATTTCAAAATAATTTACACAGCTTTGCATCTTTGGTTGACATACATTGGATGATTTCACAGCTCCCCCCCCCCACCCACCCCCCTCCCCCAGACTAACCCCTCCTCTGCTGAAACAATGGTGGGAGGGGAAATGCAATGAGGAGGAGGGGATGGCAATACCAATTTATTTTAAAAGGTACTAATCGACTTTTATTTTTTATTTCCGGCTGGAGACTCACATTAACGCTTGCTAGCAGGTGCAGAGTGGCTGTAATACTTTACACCGCGCGGGAGTTTACATTCAATCGAGCTCGTGACGTCAGGTGGTTAACTTCAGCGTAAAATCTGCGTTAGTGTTCAACATTTGTCAGAATTTGTTTCGTTTTTGCCCACTGTTTGTTTTTGTACACAAAGCGGTGCCAGGGAAGTGCGGTCGACGTAAGTGGGGGGAAAAACAGACAACAAAAAGACAGAAACGCGTCGACGGGCTACTGTTTTGACAGGTTTCTTTGACATTGTTCATTTCTGAAAATAGCAGCCCGGTAATAAATTAAACACGAGAACAGTAGAACTTAGAAGACTGTTTGCAAGAGCTGGACTCGATGTAAAAGTAACGGCAGCGGTGTGGGCTCAGTAAAAAAACAAAACAAAGAAAACAAAAAACAGAAACAACTTCCGGTTCTTATTTTACAAGGTGGAACAGCAAGGCTAAAAATACCCCCCACCCCCTTTTTTTTAACTCACTCTGTGTCCTGTTTTTAAAAAAAATATTTGCTCTTTTGACAATCAATTCCCCCTCTTCTCCTAAACTCCGCTGGTTTCTGCAAATTGCTTTCGGGACGGGGGGGCTGTGAGGCCGGGGAGATCCTCCTCTGGGTGGATGAAAGATGGGGTTTTTTCACAAGACCGGAGCTGACAGCTGACCACAGCGAGGTGTGAAACGAGAACCCGCCTCGACCCGTCCTGAAGTTCCCCCTCTGCCTCCCTCCCTCCCTCCCGCTCTCTGGATGATTGCATTAACACTGGAAAGGCCCACGGTACAGATGCACACAGACACTCGGACGCTTGTTCACAGTCTCGCTGGCTAACTCACCCTGACGCACACATTCACAAGCACTGTACTTTTTTGTGGTCAAGCTGGTGGCTAAGAAGACAAAGTTTTTTCTTCCTTTTAATTTTCACATACACTAATTATAATAAGTTGTACAAGAATGCTCTTCTTTTTCTTTTTTTCTTTAGTTTTTTCTTTTTCTTTTTAGACTGCCCTGAGCAAAGCAGGGCAGGTGCACTTCAAGCCGAGGTGACGTTGGGCTGCAGCTGTTTGCCGGGGTCGAGCTGAGGCTGAGTCTGGAGCTGCTGGGGTTTAGGGTGGTGCTGGAGCTGGGGCTGGGGTTGGGGTTGGGGTTGGGGTTGAGGTTGGGGGTGCTGCTGCTGAGGCTGAGGCTGGTTGAGTCCTTGCGGAGGCGTGGCGGCCGACTGGGTGGACAGCTGAGACAGCTGCTCGCTGTTGGCCAGGGATTTCAACACGGCGTTCTCCCTCTCGAGCACAGAGTTCCTCTCGTATAGCTCCTTGATCTGCTCCTTTAAGACCTCCACCTCTTCGCGCACTGCATACATCAGATGGCTTTTCACCAGGTCCTGGGGAAAGAGAGGGACGGGATGTAACGTGTGTGTCACTGTTACGTTCAAGCGGCTTCCATGAAGACAAAAAGGAAAACAGTCTGATGCCTAGATTGAGCAGAATTAACTCAGTTTTTAACTTGTGTACACTCAAGATTTCTGGACAGGGTTTCAATCAGAAAAGTGACTGGCTTACTCACCATTGCCTGTTCAATCTTATTGTCAATGGCAACAATGTTGGTTCCAGAGGCACTGGAGGAAAGGGAGAGAAAAGGATTTCAGGATTAGGTTCAGAATTTAGACACTAAGAAGAGCAGGTATTTCGACCCTCGTTTTACTTTTCAGGCAAAAAGCCAATAATTCCGTATAATTAGGAACAAACACAGACAGGCATTTCCCAAAAAATACGTTCCGAACGCAAACAAAACCCCCCAAAAAAGTGAGTCAGCCTTTCTCATATGTAGGTCAGGTCACATCTAGGTCAGGCGTTTGTGTTGTCTAATTCTCCATAAGTTACAGCCAGGAGCCCCAGCAGATAATACCGCAGATAAAGCGGTTGTACCCATATATTCCGCTGTTATCAACGAAGTATGTCTTTCATCTGACAGCTGTTTAAAACCACCGACGCCCATGCGTGTGTGTGCGTTAGCTAGCGCCTGGTCCGAGATCTTCCGCACGCGGAAACTCTTACCTGCCGCACGTGCGGTAGACGCGGCCGCTCGAGCTCACGCGCCGGCTCGGGTCCCCGGGACAAGCCGACCGAGTCACCGAGAGCGGGCACCGCATGGCGCCGACGCCTCGCTGCTGGTGGCGGAAAGAGGGGGCCGCGAGGACAGCACCGGGGACGGTTTAAATGCGTGGCCGCATTTAGAACGATGAAACATGAGCTGAACCGAAAGTTTAAAGTAGAAGCGACCCCCTCTGAAAATACTCCGGCCTCCGTCCGCCTTATACAGGCTGCGAACCGCTAAGAGAGACGCGACGTCGTTCATTAAATTACTGAGCTAGCCAGCCTTCTTCGACAGGCTACTGGCGCCGACAGCAGTCTAACCCTGAATAAATCAAAACCAAATACTACCCTAAGGGCACTTGTGACACATACAGGACTGTTAAAACAAAGACAACCAAAACCTGTCCCTGAAACTTCTTTTTCCCGAGCATGCAGTCCTTTGAGGGGTCCTTTAATTCAAATCTTTAACTTTCCCCACTTCCTACCACAACGTTCACTCGCACTTATAGAATATTCCAGAAAAAGCTAGTAATTGTACAACAAGTACACTTCAAGAATATTCCAGAAATACCTAGTAATTGTATTGCATCATTATATTACTTAAAGTTTTGCTCTGTCCATCATCACATTTCAAATGTGTCAGAAACATACTAGCTTATCTTCAAATCATGCATTTGAAAGTGGAGTTTCATTCACTCATGATTTTGCCATAACACTGCGGTTATAAAAAGCCACGATTGTCCTTCTGTGCTGGTGTCATTCACAATTTCTAGCGGTCTGACAAAAGAAATCCAAAAGTATGGTGAGTGAGCCATTTTGTTGGGATTTCAGTATTATCAGTTAATGCCTTGTCTTTAAAAAGGCATCTTTTTTTTCTTTTTTCTTTTTTTTAAAAGAAGGTTTTCAGGGATATTTTAATCTAGTTTACCGTCTCATGAAAACTGATCTGGCTGCGCTCATCTCGGGAGGTTTTTCGGTACAAAATCAGTCAGGCTGACTGGTTTAAAGTTTTAAATGTCTGTTTGGGGTTGGAAAATGTAAATAATTTCTGTCCGTTGTCATGGATAGAGCTTTCAAAGAAAGCTATGTTGGAATAAATTGCAATACTGGACTGTCAAACAGATTTTCTTCACATTCCTGTTCAGGATTTGAATTGCTTGGTCTCAAATTTGAGATAAATGATGGATTTAAAGTGGGTAACAATGACTGTTGTGCCTTAAATTGGGCTAAAACCGAACTTTAGATTAGTAGTTGTGGCCCTTTTCTACTATTACCTATTCAGCCCTGCTGGGCTAGACTCAACTTTTCTTTTTTAATTTCCATCAGGTGCTACTGACTGGTCCCTGTTCCGGTTTTAGCACCCACTCAGCAGGGGTTATACATGTGAGCCGGGTCGAGCCGACTACAGACAGTAGGCCATCGAGTGGCCCGGAAGTCACATAACTGGATGGGTCGTGAAAGAGACTCCTCCCTTTGGCCCATTTAAAAAGCACTGGAACAGTCAACGAGCCACTGGAACGACAAGATCCAGCCGGTATATCATCGCCGGGTGAAGCATGCACATGACATCATGGGACCTTGGGGCCGTCGACATGTTCCAACCTCTCTAGCAATGGAAAACAACCTGTACTGAACCAAAGCGAGTAAGGCTCGATGAGGGAAAAAAAAAGGGCCATTGATGTATTTGACAATCACAAAGAAAACTCTTCTGCGTTCTTTACTGATGGGGCCTATTCCCCAAATACCAGAATTTGAACTACGCAAGCAGGGAATCTTGAGACCTGCTAGCCCACCGGTTAAAGTAGCTGGTTTTACGTCCAGCTGATCAAAGGGCCAGTAGAAAGAGCTCCGGTATCACGGGACATTAAAGTGGGACTTTGTCCGTTTAAAGTGCCGGCATCGGGACGGTTCAGGCCGGGTGCCGTGGAACTGCTCACGGGACTGAAGTCTCAGGAGGACCGTCGTCAGCAAATCCTCAGCGGATAGATATCGGTTACAGAAAATCGAGGATCATTGACGAAACCCGCATCATTTTCTGACAATCGTGCAAACTTCAAGTTGGGGACACCGGACGGACAGAGTATATTTCCGCTGAGACAATCCAACTTACACAACGCAGTTGGCATCTGTGTGTGTGTATGCTGACGATTTCCCATCCTAAGCGCACTGGGTTCAGTTCAACTCAGCTGTTTGCCCTGTGGCTCCCTTCATTTAGGGATCCTTTTCATTCCTCGTCGTTAACTTTATGGTTAACACACTTTTTTTTTTTTTTTTTTTTTTCTTTTTTTTTTTTTTTTTTTAAATGTGCAGAGTTATCTGTAGTGCTTTTCTCAGAGCGTCCACAGTAAATGCTTCCACCACCAGAGGGCTGTAACCCGCCAGTCCACCCTCAGGTAATGGACTTTCTAATAAGTTGTGAAAACAGGGCATAATAATGGTAATAATCAACATATAGATTTCTGCATACAGTCTATTACGTCCTATTTTTTTTCTTTTCTTGGGAAGCTCTACGCCATCATGCGGGGGGGGGGGGGGGGGGGGGGGGGGGGTGCCTTGAAGCGAACCCCGGGACAAGATGTTCCGTTCCTCCACACCGCGCAAATCTATGTGTGAGAGGCGGACGGAAGCACTCAGTTGATTGTTATCAGCGCGCTGTACTGGTGAGGAATGTCCCCTACACCTCAGCTGCTACGGTGGTGTGGGGGGGTCAACAGCCCGTCTTTGGTAACGATGTACGATGCCGGCAGGACCGCGGAGAGTCATGCTTTCCCCCCTCAAAAAAAGGAGGGGAAAAAAAAAAAAAGGGTTTATTGGGTGACGCACGCCCCATCTACTCAGGAATGTAGTTATCAGCAGTCGCCGTGCGCTCATTAGCATTCCCCCTTCACAGACCACAGTACGGGACCCCCCCAAGTGAGTGGTTTCGTAACCCAAATCTATGGGAGAAAAAGAGAGAGAGAGAAAAAAAGCATCAACAGGGACTTCACCCTCTACTAAATGTGGGTTCAATTTAGATGAGGCGTCACATGTGCAGACTCTCCTAAAGTTTTCCTCCCTGACACGAGGCTTCGACGGGCCCGGGAGGAATCTCTCGCTCTATAAAACGCAGACTCTGTACGGACGCGAGGGTCACGCCCTCGCTGCCTCGCCGGTGGGTTCAAGAACGGCGCAGGAAAACAAAACAGGCAGGACAGACCTGGTAGGGGACGGTAAGGTTAGGTGCGAAAAGCGGTGATGGTTAGGGTTCTTTTTTTCCCTTTTTGTTCTTTGTGCACTTGTTTTTAGCTTCAGGTCAATCAGGGACGGACGGGTCAAGCAGCTCTGGTGTAAACTTGACCAGCTTACATCAGAAATCTCTATAGATGTTAAAAAAATAAATAAATAAATAAATAAATAAATTACAAAAAACAGCCACCTTTCCTATGGACGCTCCATGTGTTCAGTGTACACAGCACCTCCTGTTTAAAACGCTTACAACTGAAGAAAACCTATTTCTGTAGCATAACATGTAGGCTCTGTCCCGGGATAGGGGCGCATCCCTTCATCTAAATCCCAGTTTAACTTTTTACCGCTTTAAAAAATTAAATTAGAAAAAAAACAACCTATAACATTACATTTCTTCCGTGTTATTCAAACCGCAAAAGATGAATCTCCACAATGAATATGTCGGGGTCGGGAGTAGCTGGGCCTGAAACCATTGGTAGTTCGTTTTCAGCCATCACGCCCTCCGTCTGTTCCGACTTTAAAAGTGACGCGGCACGGTTGTTCCCGCGTTCTGGCTCTCTCGGGGGGGACATGACGCCTTTTTCCCCCCCTGGAGATTTCCCCTCCAGCTGGTTTGGGTGGAGAGGTGGAGTGAGACAACTGCAATCACATCAGGGGGATAAAAAGAGGAAGAAAAAAAAAAAAAAACCCTCGTAACGGCCCCGATCCGTCGGTGGGACGAGCGACGGCCCCCGGAAATGGGATCGGTAGCTGTGGAGACGGGAAAACATCAACACTACAGAAAGGGGTTCCTAAGGAGACGGATCTTCCTGAGTTGAGAGCTGGACGATGAACTCTCTGGGCTCTGCTTGCCGGAGCCGCGGTGGGTGAGAGGATTGTGTTCAATTGCGATGCTTTGGGCAGATACTCAAATGCGCTGGTAATACTGTAGCACACGGGAATTATAATCAAGTCAAAGCCATATTAGGACACCATCTGGTAATCCAAGTTGAACTTCCAAGAACAACTGGCACTGAGGAGGAGGAGGAGGAGGAGAAAGGGGAGGAGGGGGATTTTGGAAACAGCGGCATGGCTGGGAAGTGTTTTGCGGCTCTGCTTAGAGCGACGCTCTGACACATGTAAACTTGTTGGGGCTTCTCGATCAAACCAGTTTTCGGCTTCTGACGGCGAGCCGAATCGGGCTCTTTTCGGGGGGCTGCTAATGCGTGGAACGCCGGAGCTCAGAGGCTGCTGGCCTGAGCTGAAATCAAACAGAATGCTAATGAGGGTATCAACTTACTCTGCTCCCGTTACGCAACAAGAGCAAACTTTGCCCTCACCATAAGCAAAGCTGACATTTCTAAGCTCTGTGTAGGGCTCGCTGCTTTCTATACGGTGCAAGCTGCGCCACTGGAATGTTAATAAAAAGTCCTTCAGGGAATAGAAAAGAGCCCCTTTGATGGAGGGGAGACAAGGGGAGTAGTGGGGATGAGTCACTCCACCGGGGGACTCGAATAGCTGTCATTACTTTGCCTCTGGTGGATTTGTTGACGCATCGGAATGGAGGATGTTTTCCTCAACGCTGGGCACTACCTGGTGCTCAGACATGGCAGGACATGTTTAGAGCTTGGCAGAATAATCCTTGTCACGTGTCCGAGGACAACAGGTGCATAGAGTCAGAGCTACCTAGTTGCTTCAACGTGTTCAAAAAGCTTCAGTTTGAAGGCCTTCCTCTCAAATCAGGTACTTTTCACTGCATCCATATAAAGATGGTGTTTTGTTTTTATGATTTAAAAAAAAAAACATTTAATCAAAGTCACCAATATGTAAAAAAATACATCTATAAAAAGCACCAAAGTAATAGACATTGTGCTGAATTCTGTTATCAAAACCTTGTTTTCTTTTTGATAGAGAAGTTAGCTACATGTTAGCTACCAGTAACACAACTATTATCTTTATGAAGGCGTAACATGTGCTAAAACTATTAAAATGTGCTTAAAAGTATACTTAAAGACAATACTGGCAAAATGCTGCTACAGCAGGTTAAAATCCATGCTCTAAAAATGCCAGAACAGTAGGTAAAATGTACAGTACGTGAAAAAAAGTACGTGGCTGCGCTTGCAAAATGTTAGAACGTTACAATAAGAAACATACAAGAAAAATGGTATTACTTTGCAGTATAAAAAGAAAAAATCATGCAAGAACAATTCTAGTAATTTGCGTTTGTGCTTGCAAAATTTTAGGACTTTAGGATAATAAAAAAAACAACGGATAAAGGCAGTGAAAAAAATTAAAGTACACTGCATTGTGGGAAAAAAAAACACTAGAAAACTGCTAGTCCACTCAGCTGGATCTCTCCCAAAACAATCCTTGCATGTTCATTTCATGGCCTTTATACGTTTTTAAAAAAATCTAATGTCTCTCTACGACAGTTTTTGGGCCACATTTTAAAAAAAAATTGAAATAAATCACCAAATTAAATTCGTTATTAAACATGGCAAGATAAAATTTATCAGATTAAAGTTGTTATAAAATATGGCAAGAATTTATCACAAGAATAAAGTCATAAAAATTCTATCCTGTTTTAGAGAAGGAGAGAGTTGGTAAAATGAGGGCCGTGAAGCATTTAGTGGGAATGTCTTTTGACACATCAGATTGTATCAGGACGTTAAAAAGAACCAGTTCAAAAGAACCAGTCTTATCACCATATTTAATAACGACTTTAATCTCATCATCTATTCATGACTTTAATCTTGTAATTAATGCCAAAACATTTTTTAATGGAATTAATTACAGGATTAAAGTCGTTATTAAGTATGTTGAGAATTATTTACGAGATAAAAAACGTTATTAAACATGGCATAAATATTCTATCCTGTTTTAGAAGAGGAGAGTAGATCAAATGAGGCATGTAAGCATGGAATTTGTGGAAATGTACTTAGTTATTCTCGCCATATTTAATAACGACTTTAATCTTGTTATTAATTCCAAAAAAATGTATCTTGTTATAGGTGGCTCTATCGTAGTCTGTCAAAAAATTATAGAAACAGTGAGGTTATATTACAGCTAACCATTTGGTTTGACTTAGAAGGAAGAAAACCAATACCACAACAACTTCATTACTATCCCTACAAGGAATTTATCGGACATCTGAAAGTCAATGACCCCTTTTAGTTACTGACCTTCACAATCTCTCACTTGACTTCATCTGGTTTAGTCAAAAAATGACCCGAAACAGACCTGAATGAAGCAGGTCTGGGACACCAGTTTCTGCCGAACACACTACCCCAAACAAATCCACGGTTATCCTCGCTTCCATGGAAACCAAAGCAGCCTTGGCGGAACATGGTCTCCACAACAGCTCGGAGAAAAAGAGGTGAATCAGCAGGACTCGTATTAGAAAAAAAAAAAAAACTCTTTTTGTGCCATCTTACTTGTTTGCCAACTTCAACTGAGAGGAAAAATCCGCCCCAGTGCACACAGGATATAAGTTCAGAGGAAGCAGATAGAGTTATCTCCTTTATTTACATCCAAACCAAAGACGTTAAAGCACCAAATGCACTGATTTTTTTGTGTGTTCCTCTGACACTGGTGATGGTGTGTCAGCTGTAGATTTCCCTAAAGCGCTTTCATTTCCTGTCTTTCTTTTTCTTTAAATTCTGGTAAATGGCATCGGCTTCAGGCCCTTCCAAAGCATTCTATCTCCGTCCAAATACGCAACATCTGAAATGCAAATTGGAACGAACAAAAGCCTTTTGACAGTGGTGAAGTTACCGAACTGAGCCAGAACCGGGTCTTTCTTAAAGTCCCGATACAGCCCGACAGCTTGATCTTAAACTGACCACTGTGATCATTTGCTCTTACCAAAGAGCTTCTTTCCAAAAACTTTTTTATTTACCAAACTTTTATCAGCCAATGGACCATCCAATTAATAAAACAAATCACAATGATTCACAACAATAGCAATAATAAATCAATAATAAATCTCCTTTCAGTGACACTTGGAATCCTTTTATTTAGTGTGTGAGGCCACGCACATTCCTACGCACCCAATATGTCCAAATAGATAATTAATCTGAGAAGTAGCTCTTACTTAGCAATATTATTATTATCATAGTCAGTAGTGATCACTGTCTGAATAATATCATTTTTATTTGTATTTACTTTATATATATATATATAGTGATAGCATTGGTTTCGATTTTGATTAGTAATAATATCATTGCAATCATTTATTAATATAAAAAATGACATGCCTATTTCTAAACATAAACTTGGTGCAATTAGAAAAAGCATTATTATTAATTATTATCATTATTATTATTAACAATAATGATTAATGCTGTTGTGGTTGCTGTTATCTTAACGGGATTAAAAAATGTTAGCAAAAAAATAACAAGCTGGATTTCCGCTAGATTTCTTTGTCTTATTAATGTCTTATTTTGCTTATTAATATTTTCGTCACCATTCAGCTGCGTTGAGGCCAAGTTGGCCGAGTGGGTGCTCGGAGCAGACTCCCAGCGCTGCCTTAAATACATACGGCAGGAAGAATGTGACGCTTTACCAAAGTAGTGACAAAAAAATCAGAACAAGCCGCCCCGGTGGGTCCCAACACGTCATCCCGACTGCGGACCTGAGCCAAGTTGACATCGTGGGTTATCGGCTGATTTTCCTGCCATTTATCAGAGCAGCGCTGTACAACAGCACTGAACTTTCACTATCCATAACCATGTTCCTCTTGGATAAAAAATCTCACTGTCAGTGGTTTTTTCCTATTTCACAACTTTCAAGCCACATTTAACCCCTTATATTTACCCTATAGGTGTTACAAAAGCCTACCAATGGGGGGTAAATAACTCATAATCGTCTTATTTTCTCTCTTTTTTGGGGGTAAAGAAGAGTTGTTCGCTGCTATTTCGATGCTTTCTCTCTGGGTTTCTCTAAAAATTGAGTCTGGGAGTTTGGAATGGAACATTTTCCCATTTGACATACGAAGACCTAAACGGTCCAGAGTTCCTTCTTAGCTGAAAACTCATGCAGGAGCTTTATTCCCCCTCAAACTCTCATTGGCAGCATGAAGTTTCAGTCTCCTGACAGGGAAGAAAAAAAAAAACCCACAGCTTTGTTGAACCTTTTTAATACTGCGGAATGGGAGGCTTAACAGCTGTAGCTTTGTAACAATAGCAGTACATTTGTAGGACTATTGTAATTATAATATCTTTAAAATACCAAGGATAAGCCCGATATTGTCCAATTTTGCAATGTACTATTCATCCATCCATTTTCTATACTCCCTTAGTCAAAATAGGGTGTCACAAAGGTGGATTGGAGGCTATGGCAGAGCCAGAGATGAGCGAGCATTTTTATTTTTATTCCTAATGAAAGCAGATTTTCAGTCACTAGATTTTCAAGCCTGTGGTTATTTTTATTCATAAATACACCTGATGGACGCATTTTAACCTGGTGGCTTACCTTTAAAAGACTGGTTAGAAGTGTTCCCAGTCTGATAAACTGCCTGACCGATTGGGCCGCTTACCTTATTGGACCTTCCTTCTATTTGCGACTGGACTTATCAAAGTGAGAAAAACAGAAAGCGTTGCAGAGGCGGAGGAGAAAATTACGCAGACAGACAGAGAGGTTGGTAAAAAAAAAAAGAAAAAAGGGGAGGCTATTGGCCAATCCAGCGCTCGCTGCCAGGCTTTGTTTCCAAACTCAATCCATGCACGTGGAGAAAAGCAAAGCTCACTGCTATCCAACACCGCACACACAATGTTAAAACTCTTGCAGGCCTGCCCAGTCCAATCCGGCAAAGTACTGTACCTATCACTGTGGGCCTTTGAGTCTCTTAATCTGCTTCCATACTGGAAGGCCTGGTAGAAAGCCGTGGAGGGGTTCCTGTGTCAACCACACACGGGGAAGGAGAGAAGAGACAAAAGAGTGAAGAGCTGAGATGGTGCAAAGGGAGAAAAACAACAGAATCAAACTTTATTCCTACGAATACAGCGTGTCGAAGCCTCCTCCGAGGGGCCGGGTTAAATGCTGAGCCCCCTCTCCTGCTTAACGGGCGATCAAACCGGCAAAGGGCGCTACGTTGAGAAAGGAAGTATTTGCTTTAACGTAGGAATGTATGCTGAGAGGCACGGATGGCTTCATAAACTTTAAGGGCCGCTCCCCCGGACCCTTTGCTGACAGAATGCGGTTTTACAAGTTGTCTAATGTGAAGGAAAAAGGAAAAAAAAAAAAACATCAGATGAAAAGTTGTTAGGTTCTCCAGATGGAAATCTTTTGACCTTTGACATAAAAACAAAACAGCTAATGCATGCCCATAGAGTATGTCCTGCTTTTACAAAACGAGGTACAAAAGTACAAAAACGTACTTTTAAAGCCAGGAACATACCAGCCCTGGGGGGGTCTTCTACATATCGGAGCCCACTTTGAGGCCATCCTTGAAATCAAAATACAGCCACAATGTGGTTTTTAACATTGCCTCCTGAGTTAGGTACAAGGACACAGTGTTCTATGCCAAGGGGACGTATGTTGTGGGCGGGAAAGGAAACACACACCCCCCCCCTCTCCCACCCTTCCCCTGTTGACTCCCGCACACTCACACAGACGCAAACTCCCGCACACACACAACGCGTACGCAGTCCGCGTTTTACAAAACAAACTGTGTCTCTCCTATGTTTTCACACACATGAACACAGAGACACACACACTCAGCAGAAGGGAATGAGGGGCTGATTTACAGCATGTGTGTGAATATCATAGCAGCCGGGGCGCTTTTTCCTAGAAATCTCTGGCACAAACTGCCTCTTGTCACATTACCTCATGGCCAAACACTCCCAACTCTCTGCTACGGCTCTGCTCAATGTAACTTTGTGGGCACGGGCGCAAGAGCTCGGCCTGCACACGCGCTCGGGCGCTGGACGCTGGACGCACTCCTCCCCAGGGGGGGGGTCTTACTTCTCGGCCGGATCGCACACGGCTCGGGGGCGCGAGCTCGCCGTCTGCCGGAGTCCGGCCCGATCGCAGGACTCCGGGTCCATCTCGGCAAACGGGGCTGGAGCCCGAGTCGTCGCTCCCCCGTTTGCGAGGGGCAAACGTTCGGCCTTCCTCAATGGCCTTCTTTGTGAGGCTGAAACACAACGAGTCCATAACCGTCTATGAAAGCCTCTCTTTGTGAAAACCAGCGAGGTTGAGCAGAGGCAAAGCGCAGTCCTCCATGAGCCCCGGGCTCACGAAACCTGCCAGAAATGAACAACGCGGGGGGGGGGGCGGACTTTATTTATTTTTTTTAAATCCCCTTGCTTTCCTCTTACCTCTAAATATCAGGGTTGAAAAGTGTGAGCTAAACAAAAACCAAAAAAACAAACGCACAACCTCACAGGGGACAAAAAAAACGGGTAAAGCGCTAGCGAGGGCGGCACATTGGCTGGCTCGTACTAGCCTATCGCGGCAGGTCGGTCCCTGAGTTAACCACGTGTTCTATCCTAGAAAAGGAAAAAATACCCGGACAAAAGCAGTAATAAAAAGAAAAAGAGAATGAAAAAGTTATTCACATTCTAACCAAATGCCTTTATCCGTTATGCGTGAGAACATGATGAAAAATAAGTAGATATCAATGAAAACTCTTTGTCAAATCTGCACCATGAACTAACTTATGAATAAACGCATTTCTTAAAGCAAAGGGTTAGCATTTTTCTGTGAATCATTACACATGTCAAGATGCAACAAACCTGGAGAAACCGTCATAGTTGCACGGGTCCCGTTATTCCCTCGAGTTATTTGAGTTCCACTTTTTCCCAAAAAACAAACAAGCGAGATAAGCTCAGCTTTGAATGTCCCCGTTATCGCCTCAGAACAGCGTGTCCCATGTTAAAACAGGCCATTAAAGCCTCGTCTGAGAGGCTGATGTGCTTGTCAGGGCGGCGCAGGGCCTCTCCACCTGCCCGCCGGCTGATGACTGACGCAGCGCTGACGGATTCACAAAAGGAGAGGGATCACTCAAAACCAAGAACCATTTATCTTTCTTCTCGAAATGGCTCCGGGGCTGACAGGTGGGTGGGGATCGCAGAACAAACCCCGACTGGTCTACACCCAGACTATCCAAAGAGGAGGAGGCAACAACAAAAACAAAAATTCGGTTTACTCTCCTGGGATGTATATAAATGATTGAAGAAGCCCCGTAACAGTATGCACGGCCGGCCACACTCAGGTCTTTTATTACATCTGAGCGCGCACGTGGGGGCAAAAGAATGTGTTGACTTCCACCTCGGCCAGGCACATCCCGATAAAAAAATGAAAAAAAAAAATAGAAAAAAGTGCCCGCTGAATGTCATGCGATACGAGCGGAGAGCCCCCGGGTGCGGAAACGGGGAAGCGGGCTGAGGAATATCTGTTGAATAGAAGGTGGGGAGAGAGCAGCGTGAGGGACACAAAGCCTGAAAACAGGATACAGCAGTTAAGAGGATAGGTTGCTAAGAGGAGCGGGGGGGGGGGGGACCCCGTTCTGCACTGCACACTATTTGAGTGATCGCGCACTCTAACAACCCCTTCTTTCTGTCTGAGGGGGAATGTGTCCGAGTATTATTACCACACCATGCTGCTTTCCTCAGACCCCCCCACCACCACCAACACACGTGCACACATACATAAGCAGAAGCAGACGCCCTCCCTTGAAGACACACCCCTTTCCCTCCGGTCCAGTCCAGTGGCAGAGACTCCGTCGCAGACCTGGACTCCTCCCGTCCCCCCTGAAGGAGCCCAAGCTTACGTAAGAGGCCTTTATGTGAAGACAATAACCCAAAACATCCAATTATGCATGGTTTACAGATTGGATGATGCCGTGTAGAAAACAAAAAAGAAAAAAAAGGAAACTGACCACTCCACGACGACACCAGAAACAAGACAATCCACCTCTATCATTTCACAACTGGAGAAAAAAAAAAAAAAACAGTCTAGTACACTTTTGGCTAAGAGATCCATATCTTAAGTATGGCAACAATGTTATAATGCACTTGTTTGGTCATCGATTTATAAATTCCACATCCAGACGAATTTTTTTTTTAAAAAGGCCTCTTTTCCGTTTCTTTGAAACTTAATGTGCAATATCGTGTTTTTTAAGCTACAGACTTACTTAAAAAAGGTGTCAATACTTAAATACTGGGTTACATCACCTTGCCTTTAACCCAACTTTTAAACTGTTTAAGAAAAAGACGAAAAAAAAGGATTTCATAAGAATCTGCATCTGTTCAAGCTGAAAACCAGTTTATAGCTTTTACAAGTCTCCGGTCTATAAGCCTCTATAAGTTTTCAATGGGAGAGACAGATACACACAGACTGTATCGCACTTCAGGACGAGTTCTGGGACCCTGCTCCTTTTCATAAGCGGTCACTTTAAGCCCACCTTGCCATCACAGCGAGCCGGCTTTTGCACCTTTCACTGAGAACCACCTGAACGCTGCGTCTTGGGCTATTCCAGTAAGTGTTCCGACACGTCCACGTTGGATCTGACTGAGCAGACTCTGGCCGTCTTTGTGGACCCGGCCTGTAACGCAGTCTTTTGAGGTGGCTGCAATCAGACCGTTTGCGATTACCTTGCCGGTTACGGACTGAACAAATCTCTCTTTCGCCTCTAAAGTTCTTGAAAAATGTGTTGCTGCTTAACTTTATGCTCATTTCTGCAGAAACGGTCTTTTTGAAGGGATTGGGCCAAGATTCAGGATTCAATGGTCGCCTACGAGCCACGAGGCCCTTCTCACTCGTGGCTACTCGGCTTAGGTGATTTTCAATTAAACTTGGGTCCGACCTTGCCTCCCTTGGCAAAGCAAAAGTGTCGGGCAGAGCACGGCACTCAGATTACAATTCTGTTGCCATAATGCTAAAAAAGACAAGGGGTAAAAAAAAAAAAAGTTTTTTAAACTTCCGAGCAGAAAGACGGGGCCCTTGACATCGTCAATTCTCGACACAAGGACAGCAACAACAACGGAGGACATTGTGGTGACGACACATAGGCTGAACCTGTCGTTTTTTGACAGCAGTGTCGGCTCGCATTTTAGGCATCTACAGCGTTAACGATCCCAGAAAGAATTTAATCAAATGTCTGCTCATGTGCGGAAGAAGTCGCTAGCATGACTCAAACTGCAACAGTTTGGAGGTACCAGCCCCGAATGAAAACGCAAAAAGACATTTTACTGGCTTCTTGTACTGCAGTGAGGTGTCCTAGTTATCGTTTTACTAGGATCTGACCTTCCTACCATGTAAAACGAGCTTCATGAACTAGGCTTGTCCTGATCCGATATTTGTTTCGGATCGGCCGCCGATATCTGCC
>JABUIW010000167.1:10254-46101 GCA_013363375.1 Menidia beryllina | reverse complement strand
GACCCCGTTCTGCACTGCACACTATTTGAGTGATCGCGCACTCTAACAACCCCTTCTTTCTGTCTGAGGGGGAATGTGTCCGAGTATTATTACCACACCGTGCTGCTTTCCTCAGACCCCCCCACCACCACCAACACACGTGCACACATACATAAGCAGAAGCAAACGCCCTCCCTTGAAGACACACCCCTTTCCCTCCGGTCCAGTCCAGTGGCAGAGACTCCGTCGCAGACCTGGACTCCTCCCGTCCCCCCTGAAGGAGCCCAAGCTTACGTAAGAGGCCTTTATGTGAAGACAATAACCCAAAACATCCAATTATGCATGGTTTACAGATTGGATGATGCCGTGTAGAAAACAAAAAAGAAAAAAAAGGAAACTGACCACTCCACGACGACACCAGAAACAAGACAATCCACCTCTATCATTTCACAACTGGAGAAAACAAAACAAAAAGAGTCCAGTACACTTTTGGCTAAGAGATCCATATCTTAAGTATGGCAACAATGTTATAATGCACTTGTTTGGTCATCGATTTATAAATGCCACATCCAGACTAATTTTTTTTTTAAAAAAGGCCTCTTTTCCGTTTCTTTGAAACTTCATGTGCAATATCGTGTTTTTTAAGCTACAGACTTACTTAAAAAAGGTGTCAATACTTAAATACTGGGTTACATCATCTTGCCTTTAACCCAACTTTTAAACTGTTTAAGAAAAAGACGAAAAAAAAGGATTTCATAAGAATCTGCATCTGTTCAAGCTGAAAACCAGTTTATAGCTTTTACAAGTCTCCGGTCTATAAGCCTCTATAAGTTTTCAATGGGAGAGACAGATACACACAGACTGTATCGCACTTCAGGACGAGTTCTGGGACCCTGCTCCTTTTCATAAGCGGTCACTTTAAGCCCACCTTGCCATCACAGCGAGCCGGCTTTTGCACCTTTCACTGAGAACCACCTGAACGCTGCGTCTTGGGCTATTCCAGTAAGTGTTCCGACACGTCCACGTTGGATCTGACTGAGCAGACTCTGGCCGTCTTTGTGGACCCGGCCTGTAACGCAGTCTTTTGAGGTGGCTGCAATCAGACCGTTTGCGATTACCTTGCCGGTTACGGACTGAACAAATCTCTCTTTCGCCTCTAAAGTTCTTGAAAAATGTGTTGCTGCTTAACTTTATGCTCATTTCTGCAGAAACGGTCTTTTTGAAGGGATTGGGCCAAGATTCAGGATTCAATGGTCGCCTACGAGCCACGAGGCCCTTCTCACTCGTGGCTACTCGGCTTAGGTGATTTTCAATTAAACTTGGGTCCGACCTTGCCTCCCTTGGCAAAGCAAAAGTGTCGGGCAGAGCACGGCACTCAGATTACAATTCTGTTGCCATAATGCTAAAAAAGACAAGGGGTAAAAAAAAAAAAAAGTTTTTTAAACTTCCGAGCAGAAAGACGGGGCCCTTGACATCGTCAATTCTCGACACAAGGACAGCAACAACAACGGAGGACATTGTGGTGACGACACATAGGCTGAACCTGTCGTTTTTTGACAGCAGTGTCGGCTCGCATTTTAGGCATCTACAGCGTTAACGATCCCAGAAAGAATTTAATCAAATGTCTGCTCATGTGCGGAAGAAGTCGCTAGCATGACTCAAACTGCAACAGTTTGGAGGTACCAGCCCCGAATGAAAACGCAATAAGACATTGTAATGCAGTGAGGTGTCATAGTTATCGTTTTACTAGGATCTGACCTTCCTACCATGTAAAACGAGCTTCATGAACTAGGCTTGTCCTGATCCGATATTTGTTTCGGATCGGCCGCCGATATCTGCCAAAAAAAAAAAAAAAAGCGTATCGGCCGGCATGAGAAAATGCCGATCCAGACAGCTGATCCAGTTTTTTTTTTTTTAAGTCCGATCCCACACGAGCATTAGCATCTCCTAACCCACAGGTCTGTGTTCTAACCATTAAGTTGTTATAAGAGTACATTCATTTTTCAACATAAGTCTAACAACTAAGTAAGTAGACTAAATAACTTTAAGCTTTAATACATTCTCCGATAGGCTGGTATCGGCCGCTATCGGGTCAGAAGTGCAAATAGCTTGATCGGGATATCATGGACTAACTTCTTAAATCGATTTCGATTCCACAGATTCGCCTCCACCGTTTCTCTTTCCGTCTTAGATGAGCTCGCGTCCTTATCCTGTAGCACGCCAGAGTTTATATATGGCTTCCTCCTTGTGCAATACGGTTTCAGGTTTTCACAGGTAGCTCTGAGCCCATGGGGCTAAACTGATCGCGACGTGACACTTTCTCCCGCGCAGCAGCCTGAAGGCTCAAAGGTCGAACAAACCCATAACTCTAGATTTTACTCCTCCGAGACTGTCCCGACTGCCTTGAATATTTTCACTATTTCAAAAGCACTCAAGAAGCTGAAAGACCCAACCTTTAAACGTTTCAGTTTGGAACAAAGTAGTGAGTCAAAAACCAAAACCTGTGGTGAAAACTACTTTTATAGCCAGTCCTGACACCCTCACCTGTCACCAACTAATCTTCTCATTGCAGAATCTTCCAAAATGTTGTTCTGAAAAACACTATATCATGTAGAACCCTTTGCTGGGTTCACAGAATATATAGTTAAAGTACTTTAACTGCATGTTAAAGTTTTTAAATCCTATTTTAGACCTTTTGTACAACTTTTTCTGGAAATGAGAATTTCCAATTTAGTCACACGTAGATAAGAGCAGAAAGTAAGAGAGATATGAATGAACGTTCAGACCTCCAGTCCTTTCAAGCTGTGAATGCTCAGTAAAATGAGCTATAATGCTGTTCTGTTTTGCACAGAGGACAGATAATGTTTTATTAGGTAGTTTGTTGGTGGTGGAAGGTGGCATTTTAGTTGTGTCTTGTGGGGCGGTAAAGGGCTAACAGTAGAGATCAAAATTCAAATGTAAATGCACTAATATTGCGTTTTTCTAGTCAAGCTGACTACTCAAAGGGCTTTACACTTCGTGTCATTCACCATTAACACACACGTTCAGACACTGGTTGCACCAGTGGGCACACCAGAGGCAACCAGTAGGCAACTTGAGGTTCAGAGCCTCGTCTTTGATATGTGGCCTGGAGGAACATGGATCTGAACAACTGACCCTCCAATCAGTGGGCAACTGCTTTTTCCTCCTGAGCCACAGTAGCTCTGGCACTTTTCAAGAAGTGAAAAAAAAAAGGAGACAAAGTGGGGAGAGGGAAGGATTGAGATGTGTTAGCCGTAGCTAATATGCATTCTGAAGGGAGGAAAAGCGATTGTCGCCCCACAGCTTCCACCACCATGTCTGAGCATACCATATTGTTCAGCACTTCATCTGCACGCCGACGACTGCCACGCCTCTCCTGTCACTCAACCAGCGGGACAGCCGGTACAAAGCAGAGGCTGTGCTGATGCTGCAGCGGAGACGGGAGGGACTTACGGGCCAAAGAGCGGCTTCAGACGTCACCCCGGACGCGGTGCACAATAGCGCGGCCGACACCCGAGCGGCCAAAGAAAGGAGCGACATGACAACGGGCAAAGCCGGCCGGCACACCCCGCTCCCCACTGTCAGGTCCCTTATCAGCAGAATGGGGCGCCGTGGAAAGACCACTGCTCAGTGTCTGATAGGGCAGCGCGCTGTCAAAAGAGCTCCTTGCCCTTATCAGCATGGGAGCTGGGTCCCCTCGCGAGTTAACATAGCTGCAAACAGAAACGCGCAGCATGAGGACGGCCGCATTGTCACAAACCCAGATAACGGGCCGGGGCGTTAAAAATATGAACCGGTACCGAGGTGGAATAACCGCAGTTAGAAAAAAAAAAAAAAGAAAAGACAATATGTGACGAGGACGGTTGCCAGTGCGTGAAGCTGAAACTGAAAGTTTGAAAAGTATGATATAACTCTCTCTTAGTCCGTAACAGAGTTATGAAAGATGTCAGAAACGGAACGGCAGAGCTCGGTTGGGGAGCTGCGGGGGGGTGATGTTAGACCAGATGAAAACGGGACCACGTTTCTGTTAGTTATTACTTAACTCGCTGGCTCGACCTGCTTATCACCCAGGTCAGGGGCTGCCATGTGCGGGTCGCGGGCCGGGTGGCTAAGAATCCCCGACGGGACGTTGCGGTTTGAAAATGTATGCTTAAGAGTCGCGCCTAAAACATATATGACCTCACAGACATGGGAACAAACATGGTATTTATTGTTAAGACTTCCACTCATTAGCTCCGGTGTCTGTCACCAACTGAACTCATAATTCCAAAACATTTCTACCCCCCCGGAGACAATCGTCTATAGGAGCTGGAGCAGCTGGCAATCAGCTCTGTGTTTCATGGCTCAGTTTGCCTAAATTGAAACAAAATAAGACTGGGGTGGGGGGAAAAGGGCAGATCGAAACAAAAATCGTACTCCTGATTTGAGCAAGTTTTTTTTTCATTACATAGAACTCGGTCAAACGTCTAATCAGGCCTGCGAAAAGTCGCACCAGTTAAAAGGAAAACAAATGTCGAAACCTCCCTCCTCGCGACAAAACTCAAACGCTACGGAAAACCATGCTGAACCGAGAGTCCGCCTGAATGTGAAGCGGTTCCTGGCTGCTTCTGCATTCTGTGAGACTGTGAGCGAAAAAAAAACACCCAGAGCTCTCGGTTTCCGCGTCCGCGTGCCACCTACTACCGAGAGAAGGGGCCGCATTTCTGCGGGATCGCGACGCTCCACGCCCCCCCACCCCCTCGTGTTTATTTTACAAAGCACTTTCCAGGGCAGGAACTAACTTATTAAAAAGGTCAGGCGTGCGGTTCATTCACTGGGAGCGCCCCCCCCACCTCGCACGCTTTTGATGTTTGCTTTGGAGGATGTCACCTCGCGCACCGTGGGGAGGGGAGGGGGGCGGGGGCAACAGGTCGGCAACACGAGCCCCGTGCCTTACACAAACAGTCACAGTAATACCCGAGTCATGTGTGCGTTTAACAAGCAGGCGCCCTGGCAATGGAAGCCACAGGCGCCTCCAGTGAGCCGCGCTCAACTTCCTCCTTTAGGCCTTAAGAAGACAAAAATATATTTCCTTCCTGTGCTCCTTTACCCTCTTTCTCCTACACACACCCAATCCCCATACCCCCCTTGAAGCTAAAGGGAAAAAAACAAACAAACAGTGCCTTAGTTCTTTTAGACTTGTTCCTGTGGGGAGATATTTGGGCCATTAAAATCTCCTGCCAGGCTGCACATTAGAGAGGGCAGCAAAGTCTTAAAACAGTGTCAGAGGATAACGATGACGAGGCTGTGCAGGCCACCATTGAAAATATTGAAAACATTTCAGAGAGATGCAGAGGTGCCTTTACCTGTCCTCCTCCCCGTCGACGGGTATGTGGATTCCGAAGAGGCTGTTGACAGTCGGGGTGGTGAGCTGCAGGCTCTCAGGCATGAAGGGCTTCACCAGCTCCCTGCCGGAGATAATCGGAGACTGCATCCCCTCCATCAGTCCAAATCCTGTCATCGGGAGGCCCTGCATCCCCAAAGCCACCGGAGTCCTGCTGTGGCTTATATGTCCCGGGGGCAAGCTGGAGCTTGTGGCGTTTGGCATGGCTGCACTGGAGGCACTGGGCACGGCAGCGGGCACGGCAGCGGGCACGGCAGCGGGCACGTTGGTGGACACGCTGGAACTCACTGCGATGGCGGGCACGGTTTGCACGCCAGAGGCCGCGGGGTGGCCGAGGGGATGGGGCTGTCCGGCGGCCGCATACTGACTCGCGGGCGGCTGCGGAAGCGTGGACCCGCCGACCAGAACGGAGCCTCCGGTGCCCCCCAGCCCCACAGTCTGCTGCTGCAACACAGCTGGAGCCGGCAGCCCCGCGGATGCGGACCCCCCTCCTGCTCCGGGAGCGTCCGCGCCCTGACCCGGCACGGTGGCTGCTACGGGAGCTGGAGGCATGGCCGCGGCGGGGCCTTGTCCAGCGGCTTGAGGCACTCCGGGGAGGGACTGGCCAGTGGCATGGGCTGGCGGCATGGGCGTAGACTGCTGCTGCTGCTGCTGCTGATAATACTCAGTCTGGCTCTGGATCGGTCCAGACGACTGGCCGGTCAGGTGGTGGCCCACGGGAGCCTGCGGCTGAGGATGGTACGCCACGGGCTGAGCGGACGGGGGCATGACGGGGGACTTCTGCATGTGGACGCCTGGCTGAGGCAAGCCGTTCTGCCCCACAGGCAGCACGTTCTGCCCGGCGGGCAGTTGAGGGCCGCCGACCGCCGAGGGGGCCGGGCCGGGGCCGGCGGGCTGGACGCCGGAGAAAGAGCCGTGCGTGGCCGAGCTGCCGCCGCCGTAGCCCTGCTGGAGGATTTGCTGCTGCGGTAGCGTCTCCCCCGGGTGCACGCGGGCCGAGGAGTGCGAGGCCTCCGCCGCGGAGCCCAGACCCAGACTGGAGTGCGTTGCCGGGGAAACCACCGAGCCTCCAGTCAGCCCGAGCCCGCTGTCTCTGTCCGCAGCGGGGTCCAGAGTCACACTGGCGTGTCTTATGCTATCTACAGTCCTACCAGATAGGGAAGCGTCCGAGTCTTTCTCGTAAAACTCTGTACACGTCCACCTTCCTCGTCGAAAGGGCTCTCCAGTACCATGATCAAGTTTAATGACCCTGAAACGTGAAGAGCAGCTCACCGTGGAGGTGGCAGGCGGTGCAGCCGGGTGGGAGGCGTTCAGGGACAGACCGGCAGGCCCCGTGCTGGCGGCGGGGGGAGGCTGTTGCTGTATTCCTCCGGGCTGAGTGACAGGGGGTAAGCCAGATGTGACGCCAATCCCCGGCGGCTGCTGGCCACTTTGGCTCGAGCCGGACACTCCCACTTTTCGTAATTCCCCGACTGGGGTGCCTAACGGCGCGGGCAGCTGACCGGCCGGAGGTACGCCAGACGGCACCGTGACACCGGCCGCCTCCGCCGGCTCGCCGACGTTATTCAGGGCTTCCTCCGACGAGCTCCTGTCACAAGCGGGCTCGTGGTCGGCCCGTGACACGTCGTATATTTCCGACGACACGTCCTCGGTCCGTGACTCGTCCGGGTCGTCCAGACTCTCGGTGTCGTCGGCGGCACCTACAGCCGCCACTTGGGCCTGAGTCACACTTGTGATCTGAAAACAGCTCTTTTTCTTGGCCGGCATTTTCGACATATTGACAGTCTGATTCCAGGTCCCGTATGGCTATATTTGTCTTCCGTCAAAAGCAGACGAGCGGGTTAGAGCTTTTCGAAAAAAGCTTATAATCATATTAAACGGCGCACTTGCATCTATTTTTATTAGCCTACTTAGCTGTAATCAAGATGAATCTGCGCCATCCTCTTCTTCTCTCGGTCTCCTGTTGCGTTTCATGAGCAGTTCACAGCGCAACGCCACAGTTTGTGTCGTCTTATCGAGCAATAAGGCTCTAGACGCTGATATAAGTCGCCTGTATGGCGACTGATACGGAGCTTCCCAGTCAGTCCGGTTCGGCCCGCTTTTATCCCGGTTGTCCAGTTGTCGACCGGCCGTTTTCGCCGTGTGCTAACCGGCTCTAGGAGCTACTTTACGCTGAGGAGGGCCCGCAGCCCTTCACCCTACGCGCAAGCTAACAATTCAAAACCAACTGGCTGCCTCACACTCCCCCTACGTCGGTACAAGTATGTAAGACATCTTCCCAAAAGCGGTCCCGAATGTCCTCGCACGTAACCAGCTTCAAGTCGTCCGTGGGCGAGACTTACTTTCGAGCCTCCTGTGGTCAAGGAAGAAAGATGAAGCAAAATTTCAGGCTTTAAAGGGAAAAAAATGATAGTCTTAACAGTGCCTACAGCTACCACCCTCTCTCAGTCACTCTTGACAAGATGGCTATGTTGTGTGCAGCCGCGCGGCATTCTGGGTAGGTAGTGAGCGCAGAAGTGTTTACGTACGGGTGGTTGGTGAATTCCTTTTGGTGCTGCTTTCAGGGAACCGTCGGGAAAAAATAGGAAAGGTCCACGCGCCTGATGTCGTCGTAAAAACTTTCTCGAGAGCGTTTGTGAAAAGCAAGGGACAGTCATTTGACAGATCTGATGACTGGTGATAGAATCTTCGTTATTCTTATAAAAAAAATAATAATAATAAAAAACAATTAAACGATATAAAACTTAATGAGATGGTGGATGGATGCATTGACTGTTTTTTCTAAAATATGGTTTAAACTCCCTGGGAAACAACCCCGACGCAAAATTGACATATAACTCAGACACACGTCCCAAAAAACAAGTGTCATGGGGACATGAGTTGAAACGGAATTTATAATGAGCTCGTGGAGGCTGTGTGAATAATTAATACCGCTTATAATTTCCAATTGCTGTTTGACACTACATTGTAATGTATAAGAAACAATAGATCGACTATACAATGTTGAACTTGTAGGCATCAACCCACTCTCTTTTTCCGTTTTATAGTCATTTTTATATTTTGTAATAATTTATGTATAAACAGAACATAAAACATAATCAAACAATATTAGTTCAACAACTTTTAGTATTACACTGAAGAAACACATTACAGATAAAATATTACATTTGATCATTAAATTATTACATGTATTACATGTGTGTAACAATATTCGATTACGTGCAATGATAAGTGGATAATAAACAGAAGTAATGGAAAGTAAATGTTTTTACAGGTCTTTAAGATAATTTAAGATCATTGTGTAACTATTACATTTAAGTAAGCTTAAACTTTGGGTCAGATTTTACAACTGTAAGTTCTTTTAAACAAAGTTTTGAGGTACACAAATGCCTTGTAAACAGGACATGGGAAAGTGTTAGGTTAAAAGTAAAACCTACAATACTATACTTGATTTAAGAAGAGGGGATTAGGAAACATGTTTTCCTCGCAACTCTTCTTTCACACTTTAAATCAGCCATGAACATTCAGAAATTGTGGAGGATACTGCCCCCCGTGGCCAAAGAGTAAATATTTCCCTGTTAAATTTCTTTCCCTATTTTTAGTTCATGTAAATTATTCCTAAAATCTTCAGCATGGGGCGGCAGGCCTCACAGCAAGAGGGTTCTGGGTTTGAGTCCCTGTCGGAACCAGGGCCTTTCTGTGTGGAGTTTGCATGTTCTCCCTGTGTCTGAGTGGGTTCTCTTGGGGTTCTCAAGCTTCCTCCCACTGTCCAAAAACCTGCATGTTACGCTGATTGGACATTCCAAATTGCCCTTAGGAATGAGTGTGAGTGTGTGTGGTTGTTTGTCCTTGTGTGTCTCTGTGTGGCCTTGCGATGGACTGGCGGACTGTCCAGGGTGACCCCGCCTCTCGCCCATTGACTACTGGGATAGGCTCCAGTTCCCCTCCACGGTAACGATGATGGATGGATGGATCTTAAACATGTAATAATGTCTGTAATTTGAACAACTGATGTATGATGTGTATGTCTTTATTTTTAATCCTTTCTAACTTGACTAACCAATAATATTTGTACTAACCTATCTGAAATGGTCCTGGTATATTATGAATTTGTTTCCCCAAGGCTGAGAAATGCAATTTGTTCAACGGGCTTTTTTTCATGTATCAAATTTACTGTGACTTGTGGTCTGTTGCAAAATTCATTAGAGATTTCATTTTGTGGTGTTTTTCCAAGGCCCAAATCACAGTTTTTCAGATTGGCTAATAGATTTCTTCCCTCGTTTAAAAAGTGGACACTGCACATGCTTTTGACAGAATAATTGAGGTATTGTATATCTTTGACCCCATTTCTCAGACATCTTCTTCATGGACTAAGTTAACTTCTAAGTGGCTCAAATCTTTGAAAAACAGAAGAGCAGCCATAATATTTTGTGAATTTAGCCAAGAGGGCTAAATTTTTTGGAAAATTAGGACTGTAGTCCTAAACTGACTGGAGAACCAGGACTTTTAGAAATTCCATCTATAAAAGTTAGAAACAGAATGTGTGACAAAGAATAACTGTTGGTAATCCATAACAATGTAAGAGACAAACTCCAACAGACCAGAGACAGGCCAGCGGTCTGGTCCAGAATTTGATCATCCTATTGATGCTTAAAATAAAAAAAGTTAAATAGCATTCATATTTTGTTCTGTGTTGCACTGGGGTGTGGTGGTTAGTGCCGTTTTCCCCATAACCGGGTGGTTTCTGGTTTCTAACTGGAGCCTTTCCGTGTGTCTGTATGTTATCCCCGTTTATGCATGAGTTCACTGCACCTACTACAGCTTCCTGCAAACTTTAATGAAACATGTCAGATTGATTGGTTCCTGTAAATTGTGATTGAGTGATTTGTTTCCTTGTGGCCCTGTGATGGCCTCCCAACCTTGTCCCACCATTCATTTGACAGACAAGCCCAAGACATCCCTAAATAGGAATACGGGATTATAGAAAATGATGGATGGAGGGACAGTTATTTTTCCCCACAATATCACATAAATATTAACACATCGGAGTGGCCATGGGTTTAGCAACCACCACACAGTGGATCTTTCAGCAGGCTTTGGCTTTTTGTCAATATATTGTAGGTAACAATTTTCCAACAATGGGGCAGACAGTAAGTTTCAAATCCAGACACCTGAACCTCAGGGACTGATGCCTTTCTGTCCTCGTTTCTGCCAGGCGTCTGGTTAATGAAAAACCTACTCGTGTCTGCATAAAAATCCAACATAAAAACCATCTGCGGAATTGTGTTTCGCATCTGTTCTCGCCTTAAAATGCGACCAGCTATTCCCTGACACTTAGCTGGTTTGAGCTGATAAGTCCCTCTTTATTCCGCCGCGTGCTCCCATAAAAGCGCCGGGGAGTTCATTGTGCGGAGTGATCTGATACGGACTACACCCAGCCGCCGCCTCACTGCGCTGGCTGTCTTTGCTGCCCCAGCCTTCGCGTCGGTTAACGTCGGAGTGTGGGTTAGATTGGAGATTCCCAGTTACTTTGTCGTCTTTTCCCCCCCGTCCTGGCTCTATCTTTTCTGGCACAGTCACCCCCCCCGGAGCTTTAGTTGAAAAAATAATTCTAAATCATCCATTTTCTTGAGTATGTCTTGGGCAAGCTACGTGGAAAACCTGATGGCCGATGGCAGCTGTCAGGATAGCGCCATTGTTGGGTATGTGGACGCCAAATACGTTTGGGCAGCGCATACCGGAGGTACTTTCACCAATATCACGGTAAGTTAGAAATAAAAAGAGACGCTCTGAATGAAAACGGTGATGGTCGGCACATGTTATGCATCTCCCACGAGGACACTCACCAGACTGTACAGCGCTCACACCTCGCCGGGTCTGAAAGACTAGCATGCTAATGATACGGCGCTAGCTTAGTGTGCTAACTAGCGTAATGGTTGGTGGCCTGTGTCGCCGTTTTCCTGCCGAGGGAATGTTTTGGGATTAGCCATCTTGGTGATAATGCTTCGGTTATTGGAGTTTGCACGGTCTACAGCACCCCACACAAGCGGGCACCTATCGAGAAATGTGAAGATGCTAGCACAGCATTAGCCGTGCTAATTAAAAGCCAAGTGGACTGACAGGAGAGCGTGCATGCTTTGTGTGCTCAGCGGCTTCAACAGCTAACGTTAAGCTGGAGCTCCACCGGTTCAGTGGTTCAGAAGACGTGCTCTAACAGACTGTATTCAGCTTCGAGTAAGGCTCTCTTATTTTCAATATCGGCGGCCTGCTTTAAATTCATACGGATCCATTTCTATTGTGTAGATGCATTTTCTTTTTTTAATCCATTGATTGGCTTGGTATGGGAGCCTGTAGGGTGCAAAGACGTCGCATTTACTTCCGTTACTCGCAGCAGGGAAGGCTCACTAGCTGTTATTAATACCTCAGATTTGCTTGCCTTAATATATTTGATTTGTCCAATGCTGTGCAATTTGACTGGGTGGCTCCAAACTTCTGACACGGCCTAAATCCTGCGGTTTCTGTGCTTTCTTTCTTTCTTTCTTTCTTTCTTTCTTTCAGGCTCAGGAAATAGATGTCCTCATTAGTAAGGACAGGGAGACCTTTTACACCAGTGGTCTCACACTAGGCTCAAAGAAGTGTTCTGTCCTTAGAGACAGCCTCTACGATGATGGGGACTGTACAATGGATATCAGGACCAAGAGCCAAGGAGGGGAACCAACTTACAATGTTTCTGTGGGGAAAGCCGGAAAAGGTAAGAGTCTGACGGTGCATCAGATTTTATCTGATCTTTCCTTTTTTTACTCTTCTAATTTAGAATCTAAACTTGTTTGACTCCTGAGAAAGAAGCTTGGATGAAGCAACAGATGTGTCTTGTTACATGCACATGATAGTCATTGGGGAATGTTAACAGGTAGTTCACAACTGGCAATTATTTCATTATAGAATTGTCCATAAACTCTTGTGTTCCATAGTCTACAAGCTGTTAAAAGACAGCCATCATTCTCAGTTCTGTAATGAGGGCTGCCATAATGGCTTTTATGGGTTTTTTTTTTAACTATAAACAATAATCTGCATATAGGAAGTTAAATGGCGTGCAAATGGAACCACATAAGATTTCAGGCAAAAATCAAAGATGATTGCTTCTCTGCAAGTACTGCAGGTGTATCTTTTTTGTGCAGGCTAGTTTTTTTTTACCTTTCTTATCCTTGGTTAATAATATGCCTTTTCTATTTCATACAGGTTGTGGATATGCTTGACTCTGGCACCTAAGACTTAAACTAATTGACAGTCAAATTATTGCTTGTAGTTGATAAATTTTAGACTTAGTTCTCACTTAACAGTGCAAGCACTGGACTTCCCGACAGGCCTATTGACATGTAATGCAGTGCAACCTGATCTGTTTTCCTTTAATAAATCGTATAAATTCTCTTGTTGGTGAAGGTAACATTGTCAATTAGAATGTTTTTGAGTCTAAGGTGTCAGAGGGAATATGTGGAGACTACTGTGTCAGTTTGGCAATTTTTTTACTTAACTTTTAAAATTTCCTGCTTAGCACGCCTTCCCTTTGCCTTTTGCTTTGCTTACCGGTGCTTTTTTCTTTTTTTCTATCTCTTCTCTCTCAGTGTTGGTTCTTGTGATGGGCAAGGAAGGGGTCCATGGTGGTGGATTAAATAAGAAAGCGTACTCGATGGCAAAATACTTGAGGGATTCGGGATTTTAATATTTTCAAGCTTGCTTAGATCCAATTTGAGGGACAAAAAAGAAGAGAAGCATATTGCTGTTAAGATTTCCCCTTCAAGCAGTCAACTGTCATGGAAACTTTTAATAGCAATGAAGAGTGGTAAGATACTGTGTCACCTTTTGTTCCTCCTTCATCCTGCAGGGGGGAGGCTCCTTAGTTTTTTTTTTTTTTTTTTTTTTTCCCTGTTATTTCTTTTTTCTCCTTTGTTTTGTCTTTTTTTTTGTGTCTCTTGGTCTTAGTCATGGGGGGGGGAAAGAGGCGGTCTCTGAAGGAAATTAACTAAACGGCACATACACTGGATGTGCACCTAAGAAATGTTTGGATTTTTAACAACCTCGCCACCCATTTGTCAACTCAGCAGCTCACTCCCACTCACCGTATTGTGTTGACCCTACTTCCAGGATTAGGTGGCATGTTGGCTTTAATACCCAGCGTCCTGTTCGCTTAACTCACTTCACCCTTTTTTTCCTCCAACCCCCCCCTTCGCCACATCCTCCTCTTAAACATAGTACCTGTCATGCTTTTGGCACACCAGTTATGGGACGTTGGATAAAACCAAAAACTGATTAGTAGTTCAGTTTGTTACCACCTTCCGTAAGATCAACAGGCGGTTTATATTCCAAGATGAGCCCATGTATTGGTGGTGACCGACATAGGTAGATCCTCTTTGAGTATTACTTCGAAAAAGACTTTGTGTTGGGTTTTTTTTGTTTGTAATTTTTTTTCTCCTTTAAAATCAGCATGTGCACACTAAAAACGTTGCATGCTCGCAACTGTTAACCACACTAATCCCAGGCCTGTTCCATGAGTCCCTCCCCCTTTTTATTCCAGCCAAAACCATCATCTCATCTGCATCCATCACCCATCAAAGAAACAACAAAGTCCTGTATGTGTGAAGTCATTGGACACTCATGGGCACAATTTCCTTTAGCCTCTACAAAATGTTGCTGTTGTACCTGAATGTGGTCATGAGTTAATGATGTGGTGTTGGGCTGTTGTGAGTGTAACGTACTGTCAGCATTACCGAGACTGTCAAACATCATCATCATATCTTGGAGTCTATGGACATTCCACCCCTGACAGCTGAGATATGTCGGTCATCTTTTTGCTACCTGTAAATTTAGCTGTAAATCACTACACAATTGTGAGGTTACCCCTCCCATTTGGACCAATTTTCAGTAGAAGAGGGTTATCGGTTACTTCAGCTGAATGATTTCACTAAAAGTTGCTGATTTAGAAAAAGAAAAAAAAAAACTTCAGGTGACTGTAAAACCGTGTTACTGCTTCTGTAGACTTCAACACTAAACTTGTCTTCACTAATTTGTTGCTAACTCCATGTTCATTAACCAGTGAAATGGCAATTTCATTTTATTACAGTATGAATACATTTAGACTGTAAACTAAAGCTGCTTGGCTCTAACATCTTGGGATTTCTTGCCTTGTGCTTTAGTCATCAAAGATGTATTCAGATTGTCATAGTATGGTACTTTAGTATATTAAAGAAAACAAGTGCTGTGTACACTAAACGTATTGAAAATGGTGTTGGTTGGAATAAGAACATTTGTAAATTGTGAAAATGTTGAGAATAACTGTATTGTGCCATAAAAAACCAATGTCTCATCTGTTAGTTGGATTTTTATCTGCTGTCCCAGCAAGAAATTACTTTTAATGGCACTTTTCCTAAGGGATACTTTGGCATCTGTAATCTCCAGACTTTACGGATTATGTATAGAATTAAACCGGTGAAAGAAGGAAAAAAAAATGCAGCAAATATTTTGTCATCTTTTTGAGTTGGAAATCTCTGCCACACAAATCTATTTCAAATGCCATGAATTGAGATGACTTGTTTACAGATGGATCAAATAAAAGTTATTCCAACCAGAAAATTGTGTGTGATGTGGTCTTGCCAGTTCAGGTTTGTGTCCAATAAATGAGAGATGAAACTAAAGAGCTTAATTAACTTTTAAAGCCCATGAGATATTGCTCACAACATGGACGTTTGTACTATGTTTCTTAATTCCAGAAGCAAATGAGTTGACGGTTTCAATCTTCAAACTTTCATGAATCCCACACAAATTCATGATTATGAGGATAAGCAGTATGTCCCAGATGGGCTTCAGCAAATATTGTTGAAAGTTTAACTTCCTAAGTTAAATGGGGGGTTGGAGGGGGATATTTGCATCCTAACAGTTAAGTACTTAAAAAAAAAACTAAGTATTGAATGGAAAATATATTTTTAAAGCAAGGCTGTGAGCCAGTAAAGGCAAAGATCTGATTATGTTTGCTACATGTACTAGCTGGTTAAATATCTGACAAAGAATAAAAGAATAGCTTAGATGTTAAGTGCATCATCTTTGGCACACCTGCAACTTCACAGTGTATATTCTGCATCTTTTAAGACCTTACATGCCAGCTAAAATAAGAGGTGATGTTTAGAGCATTAACATTGTCACATACTAGTTGTTCATCAGTTCCTTGCTTATCTTTGACACCTCCTTAAACTTATACACGTCCGTGCGGCTGTGACTCAGGTGTAACAACAGCTGCCTTTAAATGTGTGGGTTTTTGGTCCATTCTGCATGTCTTTAGGCAAGATATTCATTACCTAAGTACTTGCGATGCAACAGGGAGGTCCCAGGCCTGGATATATGTGAGGGTCGCACACGGTGTCAAAAACCTACCATGCAATTCAATCCTGACGTATTGAGACAATCCCTGATGGGGAAAAGCCAAAAGGTTACACCATGTCCACACATTCATTTAGTGCTGTTATAAGACTGCATTATGAACCATAAAAAGTTGACAGCATATTTGGATTTGGAGTTTTATGCTGTTTGTTAGTCGGGGACAGGATGAAATAACTTTACCGCCTCACGTAAAAACCCTTCAGAAACACATCTGAGATTGAGGACATGTTTAAGGATAGCAACTGTAAAATGCAACATCTCCCTAGGCCAGTGTAGGTAACAGAGGCAAAGGATGTTTTTCAGCCTCTCCTCAACAGCACAATTTACAGCACCTGCTGCACTCAGGTGCCTCATTAGCCATAATTAGGACCAGAGTGAGGAGACTCAGGTTTAAACCTACACTAGGAACCACTTTCAGTTTTTGTGGGACTTTGTTAAGGCTACTTGCCTCTGTGCAGTGCATTTTCTTTTCTCTAATGGCGCGTAGAGAGAGCAGGGGCGGTGTAGTTTTACTGTGTATTGGACTTTTAGTGTTTGTGACATCACTTTGCCACTGTACAAAACCAACCAGGTTGAAGGCTTTGGATAATTTAAAGGATAGCTCGATGCATATTCAAAGTCAAGCTAAGGAAAGTCATCAGCATCATGGAAGACTCTTGATTGGGCAAAACTTGCAGCAAGATGCCAAGCTCAATGGGACCAATACTACAAACATGTTTAATATTGAAACCGATTACCAAGCAGATATGGGTGTGTATGACTGAATCTAAGTAATATGCCTACAATCAGCCTCATGTGCATCATGGATGATTAATTCTGTGTGCATTATTAGTCCCTTTTTGTAATACGCCATATCTACTCATTGAAATTTGTGTAACGCCTCATTTTTAATGAAGGCTGGTGGCAGAGCAAGGAACTGAGTGGACAAGGTGATAAGCAGGAACCAGGCGTTGCAGCAACACAACATGTTCTTAAAATGGATCCACGGGTTGAATGCACAGGAGATTCAATGAAACTGCTTGTTCAAGGAGCAACTTCCCCCCCTGACTCTCTCCTCTTTGTGGACAGGGGTGAGTGTTCCATACCCCATATACTTCTGTGTACCAAACTTTACTTAAAAAAAAAGGTAACATTCATAGTAGGTTCATGGACATTTTATGAAGAGAAAAAGTTTTGTTTAAATTGAAATGTTTTTATGTTCCAGGAGTTCAGTTGTCTCCCCTGTCTATGTCCAAGTTGCCTTTAAGCTGTGGTTACACCATCAGGTCAACTCGTACAGATCTCATCTTAATTGCACCTTATGATGGCTGCTTTGTCACCCTTGAGGTGGGTTAACCTTGTTCTAAAAGCACTACACATGCAAATGCTTCTATACACAATGTTTTCTCACTATGTTCGTGGTAACTTTAGGAGAACAACTATGTGCTCCCATTGCTTTGGTGGGGGCTTCCAGTGAGGATGTCATGTCCAATGATAACACACCCATCACCAAACCCACCTATGGTCACTTGCCATGCTGGGGGCATGGTTGTGAAAATAGACGGGACAAATTCTGCCTCTAAGATCAAAGTTAAAGGTGAGTTTTTTTTCCCTCTTTTCTCCCTGATTCAGGGGTTCATTTTTGAATGAGTTGCAATAATCAATCCCAATGACATTGGCAGTGAATGGAAATTGGGAGCCATTGCTGAAGGCCTCACAGAGATGCATCTTTGGTGTAGTGGAACATCCTGAAGGCGTGGTAATCTCTGTGCACTACACACCGTGCCTGCAAAAGAAGGTATACATTTGTCAATTCCAACTACTCTGCTTGAAAGAGAAAATGTTTTCTAATGTAGTCTCTTATTGACAGGATGGACTGTATACTCTGGAACTAGCTGTGGAAGGACAAACAAAGGTTTCATGCCCATTGCTTTTATTGGCTCAAAGTGAAGTTACCAAGGGTTATAATCAGCAAATGGAAATGCCAAGAAAGGGGTTGTATTCCACTACCTCAGATGCTACTTCAGTCCATCCTACAAAACAAAGTCCTCATCAGGTTCCTGAGTTTCCCAAGTACCCCCAGATTCCCAACAGGCAGGGTCAGGTTCCCAAGGAAACTGGTTATTCTAGATTTCCTTATTATCCTTTCTTCCCAAATTACCTTTACCCTCACCATACAAATCCAGACAGTCTGCCTACAGTTAAACCAATGAATCCTACCCCTGAATCTCCAGGTGGCAAAACTACAGGCAAAAATGAGCAGGGCTTGAATCAATATCATTCTTTCTCATCTCTTCCTGGGTCCCCCCCTAGCCAATCACCATTCACCAAGTTCCCAGCAGGTAAAAATGAACATTTCCATCAAAATCCTTCCAATCCTCCACCAGGGTTTCCTCAGAAACCATCTGCAAACCAACCTAAGGATCAAGAACAGAGGCCTCTTCAACCGTTTTTGTATTGCATGCAACCTCCAGTATCTCAAGGTCACAATGTTCATCCGCTGTGTTTTGACAGATTACCGGAGAACCCAGATTTATTGCATCCTGCCTTTTCTGAGAATCCACATGGTGACTTATACCAACCATTCTACCTCTTCTATACCCAGCAGCACATGGCCTCAAAACCCCCTGGTGTTTCTCAGCCATCAAAACCTGGATTACCTCAGAACCAAGTACATCAGCCATTCTCCACACAGCATTCATCTCAAAATCCCACTGTCACCTCTCAGACGCCATGGCCAGGAGTCCCTCAGGGCCAAGGACATCAGCTTTTCTACCCATTCTACAGCCATCCAAAGCCAACCCCAAAACCTGCAAGTGACCCTCAGCCATCAAAACCAGAAACACCTAAGCCTCTGAACCCATTCTACAAAAGACCAAATCCAACACCAAAACCTACTGTTTCTTTGCCGCTGAACCCTGGGATTCCTCGGGTCCAAGAATACCAGTCATTTATCCCATTCTTCAACAGACCAAAACAGTCTTGGCCATCAGAGCCTGGAACACATTTAAGGCCAGTACAGCAGCCTCTCCCTCATCCTCAAAATCCTGGACCTAAACATCCATCAAAGCCTACCGCTGATCCTCAGCAATGGCTGCCTCAGTCCGCTCTAGGCCAATTGTACCATATGTTCCACACGTATCACACATTCCCTAAACCAAAGCCAGATACAAGACCTGGTGTTCCTCAGCCATCACAGCCTGAGATTCCTCAACGTCAAAAACCATCCCTTCCCCAGCCAAAGCCAGGAATGCAAACGCCTGCAAAGCCCTCTGCTCCTCAGTTAGTGCAGACTCCAGCTCATCTGGACCAGTTTCACCAGCAAATGTGTCTGTATTCACAACTAATGGCAAACCACCCAACAGCAGGTCCTTTACCAGCAAGTGAAAATATTCAGGGACAAGCATATGGGCCTTGTTACCCGTACATGACACAGGGTTCTAAAAAAGAACATGGAACTCGGTTAAAAAATCCAGGGCAAAGTTTTCAGTCTCGTAATGTCAAACCTTCCCAGACGAGCCCCTCTTTTAATGTTTTCTCCTACTCTCAGCAGCCCCCCTACTTCCCACCTATCCCTGCTTCTACTGGGCATCAACCGGTTTCTGCTCCTGCAAAAAACCAGAAACACCCAGGCCCTCCTAATCTACAAACGGGTAATGTTGGTATTCCTTCTAAAGTCCCACAGGCCAGTTCTCCACAAATGTCACCTCTGTATTGCCCTCAAATTTGTCCATCTGGATTTGGTAACTGTTGTCTACAAATATCTTTTCATCAACATCTCCATATTGTTCCTGCTGGGTTTGATGTTAAAGAATTCCAGTTTCACACTGGTCTGCCATTTGACTCTTATATGATGTATAATAACTTTGGAAATGGCCTGGAACCAGCCTCCCTCTCCCAAAAGCCCACAGAAGGAACATTGCAAGCTGTGACATCCCGCACCTCTGGACCTACGTCACCTCAGCTCCCTCCAGTGGCAGATAAAAAGCATCCACATCAACAACCACCAGATGGCAACCCTGCTGCACCACCTGGAGGTCCTCCCAGCAATACTGCAAATCTCCAAATGCCAGTCAATCCTTACTTTCAAACAGACATGCTCCTTCCCCACTTTTTATATAAGCCACAGTATCATGATCTGCTAATGTTCCAGCAAGGCAAATCTCCAGCTGATAGCGATCCATCTAAACTTTGGGCCTCAGGTCACAAGCCTGTCATACAGTATGACCCATCTAAGATCCAGTTCCCCCAAACAGCCAACCAGCCATACAGTGGAATTAATCCATCCAGGCCAAGCTTAAAGTCCAATCAGTATCCTCGTCATATAACAGAGCAGCAAAGTAAACCTGCAGACAATGAACATCAGGCACTAATTGCAAAATTCGGTGATCAACATCAGATGAATTTTTTCTCTCCTTACTACATGCCCCGGGATGCTCCAGAGCCCACTGATAACAATTCTGTTGCCCCCAACAATTCTCAGGAATCTGAGGCTGGCTTGAACTCAACTGACCGTGGACAGACTCTGAACTCTCACCTTGAATCACAAAGTTATGTCCTGCTACAGTATGGTCCGCCGGGTAGGGATCACAACAGTTACAGAGATTCACCAGTCCCTCTGAGTGAACTGGCTCAAACTGCAAAGTCTGAAACCCCGAATTTAGCAAGACCCCACCATACTAATCCTCAGAATTTGGAGTCCATACAAGAAAAAGGCCAACAAATCACATGGTTGGGTGAAGGAATGTCTGTTCCCTTGCCAAGTAATGTCAACTATTTGCATAGGCTTGATGATTCCAGTTTGCCTTCATTTTCTACTGCCCCAGATGAATCTCATCAGTTGTTCTCTGAAGAATCTTTCAGTGCCGTGCACTCAAAGCCTGAAGCTAACAAGCCCTTCGAAGACCTTTTGAAATCTTTGACACCCCCAGGCTCCAATCAAAAGTTTCCTCTTCATATTCCAGGGACGGTGCTTCAAGAATGGCACTCTGACCTGCCAGCAGGTAAGGTAATGATTGAATGTGGTAAAACAACAAACCAATAATTTTTTTGAGTTAACGTAATCTTTTTTTTTTCTTTGCAGGAAAGAATAAACCTGTCCAGATGGAACATGGAAAAAAAGGGTGAAAGGTTCATGAATAAACTGTTCAGACAAACTGTATTTCATGGGTTTTGTGGCTGGATTTCCTTGCCTTTTCTAATGTAATTTATACTTGGTAAGTGTTGGCATCAACAATTTTCTTTTTTCTTCATTGATTTGTGAATCCTTTTGAGCTCATTGTTGTATACTCTAAAAGAACTTTGTAAATACTGTCAGTTCTGTAAAGTTGACTGACCTTTAGATGTTTAGGTGTATAGCAGAGATTTAGCCCTCAGCCAGACTTTTGAATCAATGTCAGTGGGTTCACTGGAGTCAATAACCGTCCAATGATACTATGCCCCTGTTTAGATGGTTCACACAAGATCGAACGGCCTCATTAACCTCAGTGTTTTTTATATGAAAGCGCAAAGTAAACAAGAGATGACTTGACATTTATTCACCAGCTTTAGATTATTTGTCATCCATATTCTAGTCATTTGAAGAGATGTTTAACAGTGCATGTGATTTGACAATTTCAAGCTAACATTCTCTTTTTTAAAAAGTATTGCAGTTACATCTACCAAAGCACATACTCATTGTATCAGTTACTAAATGGCTTTTGCAGCAGAAGAGGTGGGGAGAAAAGTCTTTTGGGCTCGAGGCATCAGAAGAATCTGATCCTTCCCGGGCACAATTGTACAAAAGACACGGGATCAGCTTGAGCTGCTGGGGCATCTGCCACTAATGGGGCTGGTGCGTCTCTCTTCACCAGGGTCAGGGGAACCTCCATGCTGCTTGAGGCATCGGAAGCCGAAGAATCTGCCGCAGTTGGCACGTGATCAACGGGCGCAGCAGTGACCGTCAAAGCAGGGGCGACGGGCACAACTTCTGCTGACTCTGCCGATTCCGCAGACAGAAGGCCGCTCAGTAGGGGATCGTGAAGAGCAGTCAGTTTGTGGTGTCTCAGACCGTGCTTGGGCGACAGACTGCCCAGGTGAACGTGAACTAGTGGCGGCAACGCGGGCTCTGCAGCTCCTGTGATGTTGGCATCTAAGAGGGGCATCTGTAAAATACAAAGAACAAAATATACATATGTATAGATTGTTTTCATTGTTTAAAATGGCAACCAGTTAATGAGTTTACCAAAGTTGAAAACATTTTGCAGTCCACAGTTGGATCGATGTCCAAGCCTTCTGCGGTGCACATTCCACGTGCCTGTTGAGAAAAGCACACCCTGTGTTCACCAGCAGCTACTGAAATGCGATTATGGCCTACCGTGTGTCCAAGATATGTGCACACATGTTGTTTTTGTTTTTCTGTTAAAGACTTACAGCCATGGTGTCATTGAGTGGCACGCAGGTGTCATTGATGCAGTTGGCCTCGATGACGACGTACTCGGCCGCATACATTGGCCCACCAGCCACAATCTGCACAAGGGCATTGCAACGAATCGATGCTAAAGTACTAGTTTTGACATCTCGTGACAACCTATCCCGGGACACATCGGCCCACCTTCGAGGACATCCTTCCGACTTCCAGAACGGTGTACGTTATATTTTCCGTCCTGTTGTTGAGCTTGGTCAAAGAAGCTTGGACAAACTCCAGCGCTGATGTGTGATTCAGAGGAAGCAGGGTGGAACAGCCAAGGCAGTGGTCTTCTCTTGACTCTGTCATCCGAGAAAAGACGCGCAGGTTTTTGTACGTCACACTTTGAACCCGTGAGATTAGAAGCGGGCTCGTTCTCTACTTACCTTCTGTTTTGCACTGAAATGCAGTGACGGTCAGCACACCAGCAACCCTATTCAACACCACGTCACAATCTCCTTCTATTGCCTACATGGTGAGAATGCATCGGTCAAATAGAGCACTGGAAGTTGGTCTCCTGTGGCCGTCGTGTATGGGACACTTACCGTCAACATTTTGGGCCTGACCGTGCAGTTTGCAACAGGAGTGGGGTCTAAAACGTGGCAGTCTGTCTCCAGCAACTCAATGTCCAGGACATATGTGTTGTTTCCATCAGGCTTAAGGGGTAAAATGACATATTACTCGAATTAAAAAAACAGAAAAAAACCCCAAAATGTTTCCCCCCCAATTTGCTCCGTTTTCTTGTGCAATTTCTTGAATGAGTCGCATGACTAGAAATATTAGTTATCAATACCACCTGCTAATCTGTACAAATTCCTGCTTAAAAAAACAGCTATAGCCCATATAAGAAGGCAAGCTGGCCATTACTGAATTGTTCACTTGCTGACTTACCGCAGGGAAGACCTTGATTTCTTCAATCCTGTTCAGTTCATACTTGTAGAAATGAGTGTGCCGGGCATTGAGGAAATCTCGAGCCACCAAGGCAGCCTCCTCTGCTTCAGGGGAGTCGCAGGGAGGTCGCAGCTCGTTCAGCTGAGCCCATGTCCCAGCCACCAGTCCCACAGCCAAAGTTATGCTGAGGAGGTTCATTCTTGTATGAGGCGCAACACAGTCCCGGAGCAGTCGATGGGCTAATGGTCAGAAGAAGAGGCAGAACTGCTCAAAACCAGAGGTGTATTTATCCTGGACTTTAAACATGAAAACAAAGCCAAGTTAAACACAAAAATCCCCCCTCCTGATTCCTGCGTCACATGTGGGTTGCACTCTGGAATAGAAGCACTGCCAAAACAAATGGAAACAAGGTCTAGTATCGTCTTCGTCTACATAGAATTAAAAAAATTTTTTTACATGAAATGTCTGCAAGTCCCTTCAACATTTTTTACTTTTGTGACTCATTCCGCTCAATCTCCTCTTAAATTTGACACATTTTAGCAAACTGTCGTGTTCGTGGCCTCCTGTTGTGCAACCAGCTGTCTCACCTCACAGAGGTCAGGCGGAGTGGAGCGCTACAAAGCTGGGGCCTCAGTGCCAGCAGGGATTCGGGGACTTACTCAGTGACTCTTCAGAAAAGAGGATGTTTGTCTTTGGGGGTCATATTTGAGGGACAGTGATACGCACTGCTGCTGCCAACATGCTTGTTTTGTATATGACCACCTGCACAATATTCCAGTGTCACCCCAGGTCAGGACCAGGCTCCAAACAGAGAAACACATGGGTTTCTAAATGGAAAAAATCCAATGTTTAAGATAAGAGCAAGCTTAGAAACTCACAAGCACAACTCTTACAAAGAAACAAACATTTTTTCTGAACCCTCCTCTATCGGATTCTTATAATATCATATGTTTTGTTTTATGCCTTAAAAACTGCGTGACAAACTAAGACGACGTACTGTGAATTTAGTCATTAGGGCTGTGTTGTTCTGCAGATATCAAGGTCCTCCCTTACTATTTGCAAGGACTTAGGAAGGTAAAGAGCAGATGCATGCTGCTAATAAAAAAATTTGATTAGTTAATCATCTGTAAGTGTGAGAACCTTGACTGGAGCTTTCAGGTTCGTGTAAATACAGGAAAAAGGGGAATGAAGACATCACTAATTATCTCGACATAGCAACAGTCACAGGCCAATGATCTATAGGTTTATAGAGAAACATCCACAGAAAGATTAGACCGTGCAATGCTCGTTGAAAACTAAAAACACCCCAAGAGCTACATCTCAGACTCTACAGGTCTCAGGTGTGTTAAATGTTCAATTCTTGGAAGTATATTTAGAAATACCCTGAACAATAGGAACAACTAGTGGTTGTCAAAGTACCCAGTTTCATTACTGAAGTAAAAATTCAGATCTTACTCCAGTAAAAGTAAAAGTGGCTCTGTCAAATTACTCCTTGGGTTAAAGTGCTGAGTATTTGCCATCTAAAAAGTATTCAAAGTAAGTGAAAATCTTCAATCTTGAAAATGTTTTTCAAGTATCCAGTTTAATCAAGCGTAATTAAGAAGAATCAGGTTAAATTTCTGATACATTTGATGGGACAGTAACCTCGAATACATTATGTTACAACAGTAATAATAATAATAATAATAATAAAATTATACTCCAAATAATTATAACAGTTGGAAGAGCTTTTCCAGATGCTCGAAGATGCTTCACAATTGTATCAATTATTTATTCATATTCACACTAAATAGAAGTAGTACATCTTTAGATAAAATACATCGGAATCAATGCTGGAATGCTAAAATAAAAGCTGGAACTTGACAAATTAATAGTAAAGTTTACTTGAGACTAAAATAAAACTCCAGCAGCCTCATCAACCGGCCGGCAACACTCGTAGGACAAAAATGATTCTCATAATTTTCTAGTTTCTAGTTTTAAGCTGCATGTCGCCACCCGCCGTACATGAGAATAGTAGGTTATTTTAAAGCGTGTCGGTTGGGCAAAACATACGCAGTCTACATTAACAAACACGACCAACGGAAGTAACGAGTAGCGAAAGCTTTCGGAGAAAATTAGTGGAGTAAAAAGTAGGGCTTTTATCGTCAAAATGTAGCAGTGGAAGTAATAGGTTTTCCAAAAACAACTAAAAAAGCCTTCCAAGGAAGGTAATTCTCAATTCTTGAGTTTTCTCTACAACCACATGTGCACCTTGCACTAATTAATTCAGCAATTAATTTATCAATTAATTTATTGTCAAATAAGACGTGAAGTCATCCGTCTGAGAGCTCAATTTCAACTGGGTCATCATCAACAATAATCCCTAAAACAGCAGGAAACCCACAACGACATGACTAAAAAGAAAACAAATCCTAATTTTACAGTACATTAACTGATCACTTGAAGTTATTATGCACAGGGAGGCTTCTCCGAGATATTCGATCTTTTTATTTTCACACGCTGCTATAGTATTTAAACTCAGCTTTGGTTACATAGCAGTGATATGGCGCGTATTGTTGCTTGTTTGAGGCTTTATTTTACAAATGTTCACATCATTAGGGAAACAGTTCAAATATTTAAAATATCCAGAGACGCATGTTTCTCATCAAGAGTTCTTTTTATAGGACTATGACACGAAAAACCATGCAAAAATCTTCTCGTCCTTTTTTTTTTTAGAAAGTGGAATCCAATTGGTCTAGACCCTAGTGACGCATTTCTCATGCGACTCCCTATGTTCAATCCATGTTGCCACATTTGTGGGTTTAATATTGTGTCCTTAGTAAAAAAAAAACTTCAGTTAAGCACTGACTCGTCTTGATGGACACGTAGAAGAGGAAACTAGACCTGTTTTGATGTTTAATTAATGGTAAGACGTATTGTGTGCTTATAGTTAGCGGCTCTCCATTCACTGAAGCTTGATTTTGTGTGGGTAAACCTAGCTTAGTGGCTAAAATAGTAAGGGTTCTGGCGTGGTTGCATGTTCGCAGAAGGTATCTGGTATGCAGTGTCCTTTGACAACCCGGAGAAACTCTACAATTGTGTGTTAATGCGTGCGTATAGGCACGCATGCCTTGTGTGAACGTGTGCTTCTTACCATTGCAAAGTCATTTTTCCAGTGGCTCGCAGAGCTTTGACATTGTAGCTTTTTCGTGGGTTACATCGGACCGTGGAGCATTCATCTACAGCAGACGTGGAAGTATTCGTCTCCCTCAGTATTAGAAAGTGGGTTCGAGTTCCACTGTTAAACGATTAGCAATAAATATCAGCAAACTTCTGGGGGATGACATGGAAAAAGTGGGGATATAGCCATAGTTCACGGTCAATTTTGAATGCAGACACTACATAGAAGTTGTGATGTTATGTAAAATGTAGTTATGTAAAACACACAGTCAGTCTTGAAACCTGAGAATTTATATTAGGATGTATTAAATGCATAATATAGACTGACTATCTATCTAGTGTGTACCCTGCTTCTCACCCAATGTCTGCTGGGATAGAGATCCAGCAATCTTTGTCACTTGTGAATTTTCTGCATCCCCCCATGGAAGTAGATGTATGCAGTAAAACATGAATTCACTGTTGCAGAAGCTGTGGAGGGAGCTAGAAAATGCAAAGAAAACAGATGTGCATTGAGAACCATTCCGGTAACCTGTGAAAATCCTGTCCGGTGGGTGGATGACCCGTCAGATACCTCGACTTCCTTTTAAGTCCCCAACTGTCAAGGCTGCCCTGGCACAGTGTGGCGCAGATGATCAGAGGCAACACGGGAAATCAGAGCCTGAGAAACATGGCTTGGAAAGTGAGTATCTGGCTGTTGCAGGGAAGGAGACATTAACTTCAGCTTCAGTACTGCTACAAGATGGACTTATACCCGCCTGTGCTTCAGACAGGAGGACCGACATAACCAAATGTGTTTATGTGAGTCTCTGCTATTCACCTTTTCATCTCTGCAAGATGCACCAAACACAGAACCACTGGAGGAAAGCAAAAGGCCTAAAGAGGAAGAGGAAATTCTTGTCTTCCGTCAAAGGAGTGACCCATTTGGCCAGACGGGACAAGAGGCGGATGTATTGTAAATTACAGCTTTGGATGTGGAGAAAGAGGAGAGAGAAGTGCCGCTTTTGGATATTCAGTGGCGGAAGACGAGCCCCTGCGGCCGACTCTGGTCCCAGGCTCTGCCTCAGGTTAAAGACACAGTTACCGAAAGCTAAAAAACACGGAGCGTGTAACAAACCCAACAGACAGAACCCCCCGGTTAGCACGCCGGGCCTTGCGCCGCCCCTCGGACACGACGCCGGATGTTCAGAAGCAGCCCTCGGAGGACAGAACGGCCCGCTGAAGCGGACTAAATCCGACCAGGTTGCGGACGCGCTCGCCGGTCCCAGTCGTTTGCAACTCTCCGACACGGATCCCACCGGCCAGATCACCCCATCCCCCGCAGAGCACTCGGAGTCCACGCAAAGTTCGGCACACCCCTCAAAACCTTATTGCACTGTCCGACCTCAGCAGTGTGCTGATAGCAAGTGGAGGGCACAGCGCCTGGACCCGGGAGCCCAAAGCCCAGAGCCACGGGATCACGCCGGCCCTCACGTTCAGGGGCAGTCGACGGAAGGAGAAACCGATAGGACAGTCGGCCGAGAAACGACGACGCCCTGTCTGATCTCTGACTTCAGCGCACTCAGGAGAGAGATCCAAGGTATGCTCACCCACTATAGAAACCCACAATCCATTCACGCATTCCTTTAGGCCCTTCACAGTTTTTCCAATTGCAGAGCTTACAGATTTCCTCCCCTGCGTGGCTTTTTGAGGTGACAGCGTTTCCGTGTTTCTCCAGAATTCCTCGACGATTTCTACAGGACCTACGGAAGCTTCATCCCACTTAAAAAGAGCGACGTGTTGAGACACGTGAGGAGAAAGTTTAACGCTGACTTTAGTGACTGGTAAGGCGGAAAGTCCTCTCCAATGACCTCAGATTGGGCACATACATTGATTTTTTAAATTTATTTATTTATTTTCCTATCCCTGGACACAATTATGTCTCCTTACTGTAGGAAACATCTCGTCTATTCAGAGGCTGCCAGATGCCGAGCCGAGTTCATGGAGAAAGCTACCCCCTCTTTTCGGGTAGTATACAAGAAGCACATTCTGACGATGGAGGATCTGTTGACCCTGGCCAATCAGAACTGGCTCAATGATCAGGTGATCATCAAACATACCTGAAATATGAATCTTCACAGAGAATTTTGAAAGCCAGTTTTACGTTTTTTTAACCTGTTGTCATTTCTGCTAAAGGTCATGAACATGTATGGGGAGTTGATCATGGAATCTTCTCAGCACAAGGTAATCTAGATAATCTAAACATGGGTTTTAAACCTCATAATAGTTTTACTTTTGAGCGCATGAGAGTTAAGTGGTAAGTAGATTGTGCTTAGTGATAAGGGGACTGTGAGCCCCCCCTCAAACCCCACCACCACCACCACGTTATAAAAAAAATGAAAAGTGAACCCCAGTGCCAAACAAGCCCCAAAAAGTTGTGGCACTGTGAAGAATGCAAACAAAATATCAGTTGTAGATGCTCTTTATTGTTTTTGTTGTTTGTTGGGGCTCTGCTTCTCTAAGTTGCTCTTTTTTATGTCCAGTCATGTTACTGAGTTGTTGCCACACGCTCTTCCAGCTGCTCCTTTGTTTTTGGTGCACTTTTCACAGCCATTTTGATACTTATATTTGACGTGTTCGGCTGTGGACAAAATGTTGCTTTACAAGATTTCCAGACCTTTCATTAAGCTCAAGTTGTAGAATTGGTGTCACAGGTTGTTAAAATTCAATTTCCGTCCGGCATCTCCGTTTTTTTAAGTTGCAGAATGCTCATAAAGCTAATGTTCCTCACCTCATGTGTCCACCTCTAGGTCCACTTCCTTAACAGCTTCTTCCACCGACAGCTCATGACCAAAGGGTATGACGGCGTGAGACGATGGACAAAGCAGGTTAGATGCGATGGCTTATGGGTCTTTAGAGAACTTCCTTTTTTTTAAGACTTCGAAGGACAAAGAAAGACATGTTGACTCGCGCCTCTCTTGAACAGGTGAATTTGTTCTCCAAGAGCCTTCTTCTCGTCCCCGTCCACCTGGAGGTTCACTGGTGTTTGGTGACGGCCGACATCGCCACGAAGAAAATCTGCCTTTACGACTCTCAAGGGAACGCCCTGCAGAAAGTTGGAAGGGTAATAAAAAGAAAAAGCCTCGTCTGTTCGCCCTGTAACGGTCGACAACAATGATTACCAAGATTGCCTTTCTTCCGGCGCTCTTCTTTTATCAGAATATCCTGAAATACTTGATGACGGAAGCACGGGAGAAGCAGCAAAGGGCTTTTGAAGGAGGGTGGACGGTGTCATTCAATGAGGTAGGCCGAGTCCACGTGCCTCAGTTTTTCACAATTAGTAGCTGTATGTGTCCCAGTGCTCTCGGGCCACAAAAAAAGTGATGCTCTGCCTTAGTCAAGCAAAAAAAAAGAAAAAGAATTTCCTACTAACCAGGCAGAAACTAAGTTCATTGCTGCCTACTACTGGCCAAATACTGCAACGTGTTAATTTGGTATAGAAATGACTGATGAGTCCTGATAAACCAAAAAAAAAGAAGATAAAAATGTCTACTTATATTCTCAGGAAAACACAAAGTAAGTGCAGCCATAGGTACCATATTTGTAATGGAAATATTTTAAAAAACAAACACTTTTTGCTCATTCTTCTGATTTGATCAGTCCTTTTTTTTTGGATGGATGAAAATAAAAAAGATTAAACTAAAAAAGATGGATAAAAATATTTTCTTTTTGAGCGGTTGTGAAATATAAGCTTCTAAAAATGCAGATTCTAATGAAATCTTAGCTAAAATGTCCGCACAACACAGGTTCATTCCTTGACTTTTTTTTAATTAAAATTGTATGTTACATACTCATTCTCTGTCATCCAAGCTATTATAATCCTAAGAGCACGAATAAAGGGCAACTGGATGTCTTCTTATGTTAAAAAAACCATCCATGTTGAACTGGAAAAATAATAATTTTCACAACATGACACACACATTGGCCAGGAGATTCAGTGACCAACGTGATTGTTGCAGCCGGCTCTGCTTCTAAGCTGGTAATCTGCAACCTGGATAAAACCTGGTTACATTCATTCTTTTATTTTTTCTTTTCTCTTCTTTTTTCGGGGGTAAAAATCCTTTGCTAGACCCGAACGCGAGGACATTCTCGGGGCATTTGTAAACAGAGCTGACGTGCTTGACGTGATGTCCCATGTTCTCCCCCTGTCCTCGCACAGAACGTCCCACAGCAGACCAACGAGAACGACTGCGGCGTGTTCGTCTTGGAGGTACATCTCGCTCTCTTTCTTTTTTTTTTCTTCCTTCTCTCCGAGCGTTAGCCACCGGCTTTGTGTGCACTTACCGCGTGCCGATCCTCCTTTGCAGTACTCGAGGTGCCTCGCCCTGTCCCGGCCGCTCCAGTTTTCGCAAAACGACATACCAAAGATACGAAAGAGGATCTACAGAGAACTCTGTGAATGCAAGCTGCACGAGCAGGACTGAGGAGGCGCCCGCCACCGTCCCAGACGCCCCTCGCAGTGCATTTATTTGAATGGTTCTTCTTTAATATTTAAATTTTAGCGTTCATAAGTAAATGTAACACTGGAACGTTCCAGTGATGAGATGTTCAAGTATGGTTATGAATTTACTGTTACCTCTGAATACAAAGCGAACATTTAAGGCACACACAGAGCTCTCAAATGTTGGTTTTCTTAACAAAACTTGAGTTAAATACTGCAACAAACATGGTTACGTGTGTCTTTACCGCATAAATCTGTGCAGAGCAGACATTATGAGTACTGATTCTGTCAGTACACTGGATGAATGCACGGTTTGTATAGCCGTTCTTCATCTCTTCAGGGGCCAAAACCCACTCTGCGTAAACAGATCTGTGCAGAACAAACCTGAAAAGCATGTATGGGCATAACTTTTTTTACTTTTTTGGACGTTTGACCCAATAAGAGTGGTTTTCGTTGAGGGTATCTGCCAATGGGAAGACAAAATCCTATTCAGCCAAAAAGACTGGTCTCTTCTCCAGTTAAGAACTGTGCTCTCTGTTAAGAATACTTCTAAGTACTTAAGTATCCCTGTATGACCCTCTGTTTGGTCCAGTAAGAGCATACCAGCAGACAGCATAGATGTCTATTCATTGACGTAGAATCCCCACTCAATTTCTGGCTCATCGTCAAGTCGTATCACGAGATAGGACACCAGCTGGAAGAGGTTTTGCCACAGTCCCAGGAAGAGATACATGTAGAAGTCGCTGACGTCCATTTGGCAGTAGATCCCCGAGTAATTCATATCACACACACATTCAAAGCTGTTCACGTAGTTGATGCAGAAACCTCCGTTCAAACATGGATCTGAGGCACATTCATCCACGTCCTTTTCGCACCTGCAAGCACAACGGTGGGAGAAAAAATTAGGACAAAATGTTCTGTAACTGTCTGAGAAAATGCAGTCTTTTCATTACTAAAGTTTCATTTTTGAGGTGGAAAAAAAAAATCATCCGGTCATCTTACCACGTCTTCAATTTACTTGGTAATATTTTGGATAATAAAAATGTATTAAATATTCATTTAGTAATTAGTTTAAATTGTTTATTGATTTAGTAAAACAGTTATTTGTTTGATGATCTTTGAGAGAAAAATGCTTAAAGCTGCATGAGATACACCATTACTGCTTTAATGGGGATTCAAAGGGTAATTAGTAGCCGATAACACAATTAACTGATCAAGTCTCGCCTCTAAAAAGAAGAAACATTGTTTATAAAGCCATTTTTCAGTTATTTGGAATCAATTGTAAGACCAAAGCCTCAAAATCAAAGTATGTCTTTGCGAAGTCCATTATGTCTGACTCCACAGGTTTAAATGTTGCATTTGAAATAATAAAGATTGTTGGTACAATTTGAAAAAAGAGTGAACAGATTCAGCTTGTATGGAAAGACTCTCCTGTACAAAAAGAACACCGAACCTCATTCCAGCTGTAAAGCATGGTGGTGGAGTGCTGATGATTTGGGCTTGTTTTTCAGCCACCTTGCAAACACTGGGTCCGCCTTACACTGCTCTGTATACCATAGCACGCTTAAGTCATATATGTTAAAGTTCTATCCCCTATGATATGAATCTTTGTTGTACAAAAGAGAAGGCCCAATTCCCTCCACAATAATTTAAGATGCTGATGACAGCAGAGAATTATTACTTCAGGTTATTGCTGCTGAAGGTGTTTTCAAAAGATGCTGAGTGATGGGGAATACTTCTGCAAGTAGCCTTTCTTTTTTTTTAAAGCTGATATAGTACAGTACAGTATGTGGTGTTGTTTTCTAACCTAATTTTACGACCTGTAAAAGACCGGATCACTTTGTTTATTTTTATTTATCCATTCTGTAATGAAACAGTTCTTTTCGTGACAACTAGAGCAACCGACTGCCAGAGTGGTCTCACTCTCAGTGCTGTACCATGCTTTGGGTATTGGTGTCTTTATTGCCTTACCATTGTCCCGTAAACCCTGGAAGGCAGTAGCAGGTATTGTCGGTTTTAGAGCAGTTTCCACCGTTGAAGCAGCTGTAGTTCCATTTCATGCCCATACAAGATGTTACAGGGAGCTGAGGAAGTCTAAAATGAAATAATATATATATTTTTTAAAAGTTCCCTTTAATTATTTCAACTGATTTTCTCTTTTTTTGTCCAAGTACTTACGGGTCTATTTCAATGTACCATGGAATTTCAGGAATTTTCTCACTGTAAGAAAAACACATTTTGACTTAGATTGTCAATATTGCTCTATTTTTAAAAAATTTTATGGATGTGTCCTAACATTGGTGTCTGAGGCAAACGTACTTGCAGTAAGTCCCTGTCATGTTCCTGGGGCAGAGGCAGGTGTAGCTCTGGAAGCCCTTGAGGCACGTGGCGCCGTGGCCGCAAGTGCTGTTCTCGCAAGCGTCGATTTCCGCCTCGCACCTTTCGCCGGTGTGGCCCGGCTTGCACTCGCACTGAAACCCTTCAGGCTGGTTGACGCAGACGCCGTGGACGCACGGGCTGGATCTGCACTTATCCGTGGGCTCTCGGCACAGCGGGCCCGTCCACTCGGGCGAACACGCGCATCGGTGCGAGTCGAAAAGGTCCTCGCATGCACCCCCGTTCTGGCAAGGGTTGGGCGCGCACACGCTGGCTCCGAAGCAGCCGTACTGAGGGGCCGAAGCGGTTTGGATCCTCTCAAACTGCTCCTCCTGCGGTCTGGGGAGGTTCAGCTCTGTGTCCAGGTGGAAAGGAAGAAGAAGGCCCCCAATCTCCACTGGACCAAGGCAGCCTGAGAAGCTCACGCCAGAGTCCTGGTTTAGTCCCCCCAGGAAGACTTCTGCTCCCTCCCTGAGAAAATTCAGGTCCTCCAGAGCTGTTTCAGACACACTTATGATCTCCTTGCCTCCGTCCAAAACCACAGTCCACTGCGTCTCCTTGGTGATGGCCACATTGTGCCACTCTCCTTGACTGAGGGAAGCCTGGCTTTGAGCTGTTGCCTCCGGCGAGCCTTTACCAGCCCCGACCCGGAGCGTCAGCATCAAACGAGAGTTTAGAAGCGAGATGGTGAGGTGGTCTGCTTCCCTTTGCGCGTGAAGAAAGATGGCGTCAGGCTGTCTCGTTCGAAAGCTGAGGGAGATACTGGCCAGGCTGCGCTCGATCTTTCCATTGCTGCGGTACTGCAGAACTCTGCTTTCAGGTCGAAACGTCACGTTGGACAAACCTAAGGTAAAGAAAAATGACAGACTTAGCGTTGCTGGGCAAAAAACATTTAAACACAGCTGTATTATATATAGACATCCATTTCATTAATGGGAAATAAAACCACTACAGTCTGATAGGGGGTCAAAAATGTATATTTTAAACTTTTTACATTTCTGAAACCAACATAAACCAATAAATGACTTTGGGATGTAAGCACAATGTTCGTATTCCTGCAAATAAAGCATTTGCTATTTGTATTTTACCCTGTTAATCTTTTTAAACAACTAATTAGAATGTTTGTGAAGAGCCCGTGTGTTTGACCTGCAAGGTGCTCCTGGTCAAAGGCTTCCCTCCATCTCTTTTTGGAGAGCACGTGAAGGAAGATTTCTCATAAACCACTAAAGACATCTGCTGGCAGAACTAATCTGTCCAGAGATTATCACGCCTTAGAGGTAGGATCTCTGCTTCAAATCTGTTCCCACTTGTAATTAACCAGAATGTAATTAATCACAAGCCCTCATAAGGGAATTATGTATTTTTTCCCCCCGACTTTCGTAGCATGGAATGGTAATTCTACTATATTTCTATCTACAATGGACCTAATATTTATGAAAAAATAATAAATAAATAGATATAATAATTATAGTATACATATGTATATATATATATAAAGTAACGTTTCCTGTAATGCAGGGGTCTCAAACTCCAGTCCTCAAGGGCCGCTGCCCTGCAGGTTTTTGACATTTTCTTGCCTCTACACACCTGATTCTGATTAAAATGGCTCTCATCTGGACATTGTTGAGCTTTGCACCAGCCTGCTAATGGTGCTTTGTTGTGAATAAGGTGTGTTGAAACAGGTACACCTCTAAAACCTGCAGGGCACCAAACCCTCGAGGACTGGAGTTTGACACCTGCTCTCTAATGCTAGTTGTAACAACCTCGTATGACACTTACACTCAAAGCCCTGCGAGTGTAACTGGCACACCGCCGTGGCAGGACAGGGAGACAGCTCACACCACTTCACCTCCTCACAGCGTCGCCCAGCTGTGTTAGGTGGACAGCTGCAGATGAAGTCATCCCACATGGCGTAACACTCGCCGCCGTTAAGACACGGGTTTACCTGTTTCAGAGGGGAACAACACGTATGGGCGCCATATTCATTCTGTGTCCGCATTTCGTTTTGGTGCACGAACCGGTGGGCGTCAGCCGTTAGAACTCACAGCACACGCGTTGTCGCTGCTGCATCCCTCTGCCACGTCGGTAAGCTTCTCCAAAGCGTAAGACTCGACGGGGGCTGCTATTGGATAGAACTGCAGGCGTCTGCGATTGAGCCTCAGATCCTGGATGCATCCCTTAAAGTAGCCACCGAACGAAGCAGAGGCCCTCGTGTCCGGAAGCCCACCGACAAAAACCAGATCCCCCGGATGGGCTTGGACGTGCCTGATGGTCATGGAGCCCTGACTCTGGGCCGACTGGTACAAACTGGCCACCGTTCCCTCCAGCTTCACCGTCAGCAGGTGGAAATGGCCATCGGCGATCCCGTTCCGACCGACGAGGGTCTCAAAGTTGTTGACCTGAAGTCTGACTTTGCTATCTTCCAGCCATAGCCGGAGGTACTGGCTAGTACTGTTTGCCAGGATGAGGACTAGTCCATTGGACTGCCTGGTGCGAATGAACATGGATAGAATCACAGTGTCACCCAGGTGGTCATCTGTTGAGAATACGGCATAGCTCTCAACGTCTTTGCTCCCAAATCTTGCGGTGATGTACTCTGAGGGTTTGGTGAGAAGAGAAAATGAGTTAATTAATACACGTTTTGGTGACCTTTTATATGTGCTAGATAGATAGATAGATAGATAGATAGATAGATAGATAGATAGATAG
>JABUIW010000166.1:154243-164858 GCA_013363375.1 Menidia beryllina | reverse complement strand
AACCTGGGGAGAGCTAGCAAAAACCCAACACCACACAGTCACAAAAAACTAAACAAAAACCTGGTGAGAGCTAGCAAAAACCTGTTGGGAGCTAGCAAAAAACCCCAAACCACACAGTCACAAAAGACAAAACCAAAAACCTGGTGAGAGCTAGCAAAAACCCAAAACCACACAGTCAGAAAAACACACAAAAAAACCCTGTTGAGAGCTAGCAAAAACCCAACACCACATAGTCACAAAAGAAATCTGGTGATAGCTAGCAAAAACCCAACAGCACACAGTCACAAAAAAAAACCTGGTGAGAGCTAGCAGAAACCTGTTGGGAGCTAGCAAAAACCCAACACCACAGTCACACACACAAAAAAAAACCCTCACAACTACAGTGCCCAGTATGATGTAATTCAGAAAAAAGTAGTGCAAGATACATCGCAGTAGTAGTCAGACAAGTCGAGTTATGGCAGACAAGCTCCAGCAGTTTTTTTTCCCCCTTGTCGTTAATGAGGCCCTTCTCATACCAGCCCGTTCTTGCTCTCTGCTCTCAGGGTTTCTCCAACATGAGCCTGGACAGGGTTTTTTCTGGTGGGGCCAACATCACAGGCTTTCAGATCATCAGTCCGGACAGCCCCATCGTCCAGCAGTTCCTCCAGCGCTGGGAGCGACTGGATGAAAGAGAATTTCCAGAAGCCAAAAACACGCCGCTGAAGGTCAGTGAGGCATATCTGCCTTTGCGTTTTTACTCGGCTTCAAAGCCTCTGTGTCTTTCAAGTCTGAACGTAGCGTCTCTGAAACAGAGACTGTTTGTCTTTGTGAGCATTTTGCTGGCATTTGCTTAACAAACCACTTCCCAGCACGTCCGTCTTTTCCCCTGCTAACGGGGTTTTGAGGACAGTGCTGTGTTGGGTGTTTTGTACTGTTTACAATCCATTTTGTTATACCTTCCGACGTCTTCATCCACCTGTGGCTACCTGGGAAAGTTGGCTAATTCAGCTTGTGAAACCCCCAAGTCTTTAGTAGTATCTGAAGCTCTCAAGTTAAGCCCAGACTGTTCTGTTCGTGGAGCATAAACACTTGAGAAACACCTTGACAAAGTAGAGTGTTGGGAGGATGTTTATGGTATAGATTAATGTATTCTAGTCCAACGGCAAGGAAACGGCCTTACAAGACAAGGAGTAAATGTTTATGCTATGGATTAACTACATCCTGACAACACACCTGGATGGAAACAGCCTGGGTACTCACATTTAGTGTGTACCTGTACTTAATCTGTATTTTTTGTATTTTTTTGTATTTTTTCTCTCTGTGTGCCACTTTTTTGCCCTGTAAGCTGTTGGTAACTTTAATTCCCTGAGGGAGTCTTCTCAAGGGATCGATAAAGTACGAGTCTAAGTCTTAAGTCTTGTGTGGGATCGTCTTCTTGTGGCCCCAGTACACGTCGGCGCTGACCCATGACGCCATCCTGGTGCTGGTGGAGGCCTTCCGGTACCTGCGGCGGCAGCGGGTGGACGTGTCCCGGAGGGGCAGCGCCGGAGACTGCCTGGCCAACCCCGCCGTGCCCTGGAGCCAAGGCATCGACATCGAGAGAGCCCTCAAAATGGTACGATTTGGTCACCTTAACGGTGCCTTTTATTCCGTTAAACCCGATTCTTTAGTTGGAAACCTGAGAATATACCATATATACCATTTGAGCCAAGGTACATTTTGTCATAGAAAAAATCTCGAGGCACACCACCAACCAAAAATGTCAAACAAATCTGTAGCCGCCTATAGTAACACTATAGTTATTCTTATTTTATTCTTATCTTAGTGTCTTGAATAGGAATAAAATAAACACAAAAATGTATTTTTATCATATTTTATATTTCTTCTTTCAAATTGCACTTAACATGTCCACTTCAATATACAAAATTATATACAAAGTTATATACAAAATCTAGTCATAAGGAATTATTACATGATTACTCCACCAGTCACTAGAACAGCACAGGCACTCAAAAATGGAATATTATTTGCAGATAATTAATTCCTTATCAGAAAATCTTTTTAGGCCAATTAGGTGAAATAGGATGATTTTCTACGGCACCACTGACCATCACTCGAGGCACAGTTGTTGAAAAACACTGCCATAGTAGACCAAAAGTACAAAAATGACATTTATTGGACACAGTTAAGTAAGGTCTCAGTGAGGTCTGGGTGATGGGCATTATCTCCTGGGCTCGATCCGCCTCCTCAAAAGAGGACTGGACACAACCAAGTCCTATTGGCCAGTTACCTCTGGGCAAAAATAGGCCAGGTCCTAATTCATGCAGATACCCTTGGAATATGGTAACAAAGTGTATGTGTGTTGACCTAAAGGTGGATCTAATGCAACAGAAAAAGAAAGGAAAAGAGAGAAGAGAGTTTGTGGTATAAGGAATACAACAATCAGAAATTTACATAGATCATGTGATAGCATACAATGCTAAAGTGAGTAATTACAGCCTAATTCTAACAATTGTTACGATGCCAGTCTCCTTTCATGACTTTTTTTTCCCTTTTTTTTTTTCCCTTGTCCCGTTCAGCATTATGGCAGCAGAACTGAAATGGCTTTGTTAGTGATAAGTCCCCCTTGATTACCCAAAACTGTTTTATTTAGTCACTTTTGTTACCGAACTTCCTTAGTATGATTTTTAAAGCAGTCTTACATTCTGCGTGAAAAGCTAGTTTTGTTTATTTCTGGGACTCTTTTAGCAACGACTGCCAAAGTGGGTCATTCTAGCCCACGCTGCACTTGCTTCCATTTGCTTACTTGGCTTTATTTATTGATTCTTTAATATTTGACAAACACCCCGCATCCTCCAGACCTCTCAAGTCAACAAAAAGTCCAAAGAGGCTGTTGGAGCCTGTTGGATTATAGGGACAACAAAAGGGGAGCAATAGAAGTGCCTCATGAGGAGTTTGCTCACTTGCTTTGTGCTTAGAGCCGTTGTTACTATGTTATTTTTGGCGCATTGCAGGTCCAAGTACAAGGTATGACAGGAAACATCCAGTTTGACACATTTGGGAGACGATCTAATTACACCATTGATGTGTATGAGATGAAGCCAGCGGGCCCCAGGAGGGTAAGCCTTAAAAAATATATATATATCATCATCTGATTAATGTGTGCTTGCATATTCTTTTCAGGGCCAGTGTATGATTTATATATCAGGACTGTGTGTTTAAAGCTCACAGCTACATTAATAAATGCAAACAAAGTGAGCCGCCGTGTATTAGGGCTTTGATTTTCTCCGTGCATGTTGGCAGGACAGAGCCTGCCAGTAGCCGAGTGCTCGAAATCTCTCTCAATTCACGAGAGCCCTCATTTGTTCGGAGAATGATCCATTATTCATCGGTTAGCTGAGCCGAACAGATCGGAGCTGGACTTCTGCAAAAGATTTGAGGGACGGCGGTACAGATGATGACACGGCTCAAAACTTAAACAAAAACAAAACACAACCTTTGAACCAATTTTTGAAGAGCACATTGGAGAAAAGCTGCTGGAGCCAAAAAAGAATGGTCCCAGTCGAACATAGTCCAGTCAGATCATTTATAAATTATCATAAGAATGACATGAATAAGAGTAATGGATATTAAAATCTCATGTTGATCTATTAAAAGATTGATATTCCCTTTTACTTTTATTGGAAAGGTATCACTTATTTCAGCCGAAAACATCTTAGATTTTATGCTAAATTGTATGTCGGCTGTGAGCTCTAGAAAATAGACGTCTCTTATTCTTGTTTTTTTGGTCAGATTCTATTTAAGTTGCGGTCGAGGCTTTGACACAGTCGGGAAAGAGCTCAGAGCTGAGAGCTTCAGCTCGCGTTAGCGTCCGGCTGCACTTTGTCAGTTCTGCCCAAAAGCAGGGGGCCCGTTGGTTGTTTGTCTCTGCGTTTCCACGGGAGCAAAACAAACGTCCGCGGGGGAGGAAGTGCAGTCGCTCGGAAAAGCCATTTAGCTAGTTAACCTGTCAGTTACGGCGTTTGTCAATGTTTGTTAGCTTGGATGCCGAGCCGCTTTTTCCCAAAAAAACCTCTGATAAAACGCCGGATATGCCCCATTAGTCGTGTTTGTTTTTTGTCAGCAAATTTTCAATTCAATGAAATTTTATTTATAAAGCGCCACATCACAACAACAGTCATCTCACAGCGCTTTCAAAACAGAGCAGGTCAGACCCTACTCTGAAGTTAATTACAGAAACCCAACAATCCCCACCATGAGCAAGCACTAGGCGACACAGGCAAGGAAAAACTTCCTTTTAACAGGCAGAAACCTGGAGCAGAACCATGGCTCAGGGTTGGCGGCCATCTGCCTCGGCCGGTTGGGGGTGAGGGAAAGAGGAGAAGAGAGAGAGAGGCAGCCAACACAATAACACACAGACTGGATGAAAATTGGCAACGATATTAATACTAATGATAATGGTAGAAGTTATGACAGCAATAACACTATGCAGAGTACTAGCAGAGCAGGAATAAGATTAGGAATAACCAGGAATAAGACAAGCAAATAAGATTACCTCAAACTCCAGCCCACTCCGCGTCCTCGTTGTGGACTGACGTTCAACAACAGTTATGGATAGGAATAATTGGGACAGGCCAAAGGCGGGAAAAGCTCAGTCTGAGAGCAGCCCACACACATATGCTCGCACACAACACCACAAAACATCACAGTGGCTCCATGAGCCGGAGGTCCCCCTCAAAAAAGCCGACACCAAACAGGGAGTGGCCCCATAACGTCCACATAGCTCAGCTCACACCACAGCAGACATCAGCCGCCTCCGCGTCCGGGCTCAGGGCGAGAATATCCACAGCGACAACAGAGTGAGTATAGCTACCAGAAATGGAGGACTTCTTGGGTGAAAAACAAAAAAAATGTGAGTGGGGCTGAAAGAAACAAAATGCAGCTTCTGGAATCTTCTCAGGGTAAGCGGACACGGGCCATCGTTAATGTTTTATTGATAGAGAAAGAAGTAAAAACCAAACAAATGGTGAATTTCTTTGCTATGTTAACCCGATTCTTTTGTTGGAAACCTGAGAATAAACCAGAGTGGATCAAAATTATGAAAAATTACAAAAAGGACCGGACACAACCAAGTCCTATTGGCCAGTTACCTCTGGGCAGGAACAGGCCAGGTCCTAATTCATGCAGATGACAGGAATGTGGTAACAAATGGTGTGTGTTTGTGTTGAGCTAAAGGTGGATCTAATGCAACAGAGAAAGAAAAAGAGAGAAAAGAGAGTCTGTGGACACAGCCAGAGACTTTAAGACAAAAGTATAGACAATCAGTAATTTACATAGATCATGTGATAGCATACTATGCTAAAGTGAGTAATTATAGCCACATTCTGACACTTTAATAGATTTAATTGCCACATTTTACCAGCAGTTAATGATAAATAACTGTAATCGTGTCGTGATTCATCTTTGTGAAGTCCTATTGGCCAGTTACCTCTGGGCATAAACAGGCCAGGTCCTAATTCAGGCAGTTGGAATGTGGTAACAAATGGTGTGTGTTTGTGTTGATTTAAAGGTGGATCTAATGCAACAGAGAGACAAAAAGAGAGAAAAGTAAAGTCTGTGGACACAGCCAGAGACTTCAACACAAAATATAGTTATAAAAGATAGCATGTGATAGCATACAATGCTAAAATGAGTAGTTCTAGCCAAATTCTAACAGCTATATAAGGCATTTTTGGACTATTGGGTTTTTCTTGCTGCTATTAATGTTATCCTCCTTCCAGCGTGCTTTCGGTGCTGCTTTATTATTATGTAAGAGAACATTTGCTGAACCAGGAATAGATTACTCCTACTATCCTGAAGTACAGCCCAGGTGAAGTGAGAAGCACAGCTACAAGCTTTTTTTTATTAAATCATATTTCAGGCTGAATAGGGACGTCTACATGTGCACAAACAGAGCCCACGAACGTGCACGTGCACGTGCTCGGAGGCTCGGTTTTCTGCTTTTCTTTTCCCTGATGTGATAACAGTGAACCTCTCTTGTCGTTTTCAGATCGGCTACTGGAATGAGTACGAAAAATTTGTATATATAATGGATCCCCAGGTCACCAACGAGTCCTCTTCTGTGGAAAACCGAACAATTGTGGTCACTACTATTATGGTACACTCTCAAGCAGATTTTAAATGTTTCGCCTTAAGATTTCTGCCACTCAAGGTCAAGGTGTCCATTGTTGCAATCTGTCCTGGGAGGGTAGAATTATATTGTTTTCAGTTGCTTTCCATCCACTCACTACATGTTGAAACAGTCGATTCACAGAGAGTGTTTCAACTGTATCCGTGTGGGTGCCAAAGCATTTTGGTTTTTTTACATTACAGAGGGCTGTTGTAGTAGTGACATCACAATAACGGCTTTGGTAAAATTAAAAAAAAGAAAAAAAAAAGAAAAGTTAAAGATAAGCACCATCGTATTCACATTCAGTGCATACGTAAGTAAAAATCTTTCCGTCTCATCAAGTAATCTGTCAGTGATGCCGACGACAGAGAGTCAGAGGGACTACAGAAGCCTGGAGTTTGTCCCTAACTCTAAAACCAGAGTACTTAAACGTACAGAGCTCAGGATTAGCCGCAGGTTGCCGGTTAGTAATCATCAGCCACCCTTAAATGTATGATAAGGTGCGCCTTATCTTACATTTAAACCATGGCTTTCCCTTTTCCTTCTGACTTTGCCTATTATGTCTGCATCTTAGGCAAATTCAGAATGTAATAGTCATGCATTCTCATTTCAGTGTGTGGGAATTCATTGTCATTCAAGCTAGGCTTGGAAATGTAGGAAACGTAGGCTGTATTCAGGGGGATTTTGAATGAGGAAAGAAGAAGAACCAGGAGAGTAGTGTCATCGCATTGATTTTCTGACGGGCATGCTTTTGATTTCCTCAAAACAGTGATTATTTTAGACGCATCGCAGCCATCTCATTAACATCACGTTGCTTTAAGACTTTTCATGACATGACAAAAGTACCATTTTTTTTAATGAAAGACAGCTCTTTCATTTTTAATCCCGTTGTACATGACTGCAGAGCGGAGGAGTTTTACCTTAAACTACAAAATATCCAACACTGTAAAACGCTGTCGAGCTAATTTTGTTCAACAAAAGACAGCAAACTCTTTGAGTCCCTTTGAGACTTATTAAGTCAAATGACCTCTGAAACATGTACATGCCATCGATGTCATATGATGCCATTGCGTAATAGCCCCGAGGTGACATTTATTAACATGTTTTACATTGTGGGCGAACTTCATCGTATGTTCTTTAAAGAATAACACAGGTTACTGATTTAAGTTTGTCAGTTTGGCAACACGCAGATTATTTTACAGTCACGATAGAATGGACGAAAAAGCAACTGGAGTCAAGTTTTAAACCTTCAGTTTGTGATGCAACCTCTCCTTTTGATGTTAGCCCGCCCGTTTTTGGTTAGCCAGGCCGAACGGTCTTCCACATTTTCGAGGACTTTAATCTCTCTGCTGTCACTGATGTTTACTTTATGAACTGGAAAAGTGCTCCATTCAGCTTGTCCTGCTCCTCTGTGTGTCATGCTGATGCAAAGTACATGCAACCCCCCCCCCCCCCCCCCCACCCGCCCGCCTAGTACCCATTACCCATTTCCACATATTTAGATTTTTAAGGAAGATTGCATGAAGGAGCTCGACAACCTCCTTTGCCTCCCTTTAACAGTCAGTTTTTCTGCCCTTTGCTCTGTCCAACTCCCCCAGTAATGTTTTTGTAGATGAAGAAAGTTTTCTTTTTGTGTTCCTGACGTGTGTGTTTGTGTGTTCGTTTTTTTGTTACCTGTCGTCCACGCATGCGTGCATGCTCCATTGCCGGTGAGGTCTGGCCGTCTTGTGCACGTGTCGTTTTTCTCTGCTGTGAACTAAAAAACTATGTCTAATTAACAGGAAGCCCCGTATGTGATGTACAAGAAAAACTATATGCAGATGGAGGGGAATGACAGATATGAAGGCTACTGTGTCGATTTAGCTGCTGAAATTGCAAAGCATGTGGGGATAAGATTTAAGCTGTCAGTAGTGCCCGATGGGAAATACGGAGCCCGAGATCCAGAGACCAAGACGTGGAACGGGATGGTGGGTGAACTGGTTTATGGGGTAAGTGCTGTTCGATCTTCTATATTTTAGATTTACAGATACAAAGACAAACTCGATAAAACTCATATTGGATCAAAATAAAATAACATATAAATGTATATAAATATAAAATAAACATATAAAGCTATTACTATTTTCACCGAATGACATATTTCATGTAAATTGGTTTCCCTTTTTCTCGGTCATCCTGTTTGTGCTGGTTAAACCGAAGTTTACCGAAGTTTTACCGAAGTTTAGAACATACAAATTGTTGTTTTTTTTGTCCTCGAGTATCATTTGGGATCCCTTCTTGGACTGTGACTCCACTTTGGTGGTTTTTTGTCGAGCGTTCTGTGGATAACTCGTACTTGAACCGGCCCTAATAAGACGATATGCATCTTTTATGAGACTTCGGCCTCTGAATGAGTAACGTTTGAAACCTCCCTCCGCTAGACTAGAAGGCCCAAAGATCTGCATGCAAACAGTGAGTCACTGCGGCTTCCTCAGTCTCCGGTTTCTGCAGTTGTGACTGCAACCGTTTCCCAGAAGCCACCCAGAAATCCCTATTTGTAGAAAATAAAGTAGCCGTGTAAATCGACACAGAATTTGTGTTGGTGCTCAAATGGATACGAGGGAGACTGAGAGCTCGCTAACGAAATGGAGGCAGCCATTTGTCAGTGAGCTCTCTTATCCTAATTGCCAGCCTGTAAGGCATTGCGGAGGATCCTGTGGAGGTGAATCTAAAAGGCTGATTCACGTTTCATGAACTGCTTGCATAAGCTCCTCCACCTCTGTCTTCCACCCTTCCGCTTGATTCACGAGGGAGATCCGGATGGAGACAAAGACATTAACCGTCGCAAATGCTGAGTGACTCATTTTTAAAATGGCAGATTTGCTCTCATGGGCTTTGTCATGGCACAGTTTACTCTAGAATAATCCATTGTCGACATGTTTCTTGATTCATTTTTTGCTAAGAGGTGGGATCTTGGAGGGAGGACTCAGTCGCGGAGATTCAGAAAACAGGGTTTATTGCAACAAAAACTCACTCATGGAGTGGGTGGTGACAAATTTCAAAACAAGGCTGTGACAAAACTATGATCAAAGTAGCAAAGCAAGATAAACATGGCTGTGGCAAAAGTATCAAAACAAGACTATGGCAAAACAAGGTTAACAAGACTATGGCAAAACAAGGCTATGACAAAAACGTGGCTATGGTACAAAGTAAATAAGATTATGGCGTGGAGCAAAAGCAAAACCTTACGTGACATGGGGAGACGAAAGACGAAAACGAACTGGCACAGGACATGGGAAACGAGGACTATTTAAACACATGAGGGAGGGGAACCCCAGGTGTACACAATAGGTAATCAAGACATTACGAGACACCAGACATTCCCCCAGACGTGACATTTTTATCTATGAATGTCGTATAAAACGGAGCTTTTCAACTCATTGACTTCCAGCCATTTTCAGAACAGAGTCCCATACAGCCAGAGTTTTTTGAGCATTTTGACTGATTTTTCACGAGCCACAGAATAGTTTGTGCTATGACTATGTAAACACCGAACACACCAAAAGAAAGAGTAGACTCTCTTCTTTCATCGGGAAAAAAATTTGTTTCTACCTTATTCCGTTCTTCCTCGACTTGCGTCTCACCGGCGACATGTTCTCTCATAGCGAACCGTTACCTTTTTCTTATTTGCCTACAGTCTATGCTCATCTCCCATCAAAAGTGGCACTGCCCCCTAGAGGGTCAATTTGTTACTACCTACTCTGTCTAGAAGCCTGATATTTACGGACAAGCTTTAGCAGATCGTCCCCCAGCCACTCTCGTTAAAAAACATAAAAGACGTCTATAGACGTCTTTGGCAGCCAATGAGTTAAAAAAATCTAACCCAACATTTTTTTACCGATTCCTATTTACTGATGTTTCATAGGTATTTCTGGTTGTGGGAGACTAACCCCCCCCCCGTGTGCCTGTTCCCGTTTTCACAGAGAGCTGACATAGCTGTGGCTCCGCTAACCATAACTCTGGTGCGGGAGGAGGTGATAGACTTTTCTAAACCCTTCATGAGCTTGGGCATCTCCATTATGATAAAGAAGCCCCAAAAGTCCAAGCCGGGGGTGTTCTCCTTCCTGGACCCGCTGGCCTATGAGATCTGGATGTGCATAGTGTTCGCCTACATCGGCGTGAGCGTGGTGCTCTTCCTGGTGAGCCGTTTCAGTCCTTATGAGTGGCATCTGGACGAGAACGACGAGGCCAAAGACCCCCAGAGCCCCCCCGACCCTCCCAACGACTTTGGCATTTTTAATAGCCTGTGGTTCTCCCTGGGCGCCTTCATGCAGCAAGGGTGCGATATCTCACCAAGGTTGGTCGTCGTTTTTTTCCCCCCTCTCCGCCTCCTCTCAGACGTGCTTGTCATCACTCTGCATTTTATAGTCCCACACATTCATTTCCATCCTGCAATGGTGCATATGGGTTATTTTGAGCCTCCATATA
>JABUIW010000166.1:122877-147983 GCA_013363375.1 Menidia beryllina | reverse complement strand
TCTTCTGATCGGGGCGGAGAAGGACGTCTGAGACGTGTGAGTCTCTCTCAGTGAAGTGCTTTGAAACGTTTCTAGAATCGGGTTGGCAGATGAACAATGCCGTTCCAAAGTACGTGTTTATGAGATTAGGAAGTGTTCAGATTTAACTCACAGGGCTGACAGTAATTCTGGGCAGACTTTGAGTGCTTTGATGACTAATAATTCAAACGAGACTGGTAGGAGAAAAAAGAGAAAGGCAGCAGGAACAGACGGCTGATGTGATATTAATCGAGATGTTACCGGGTTTTATTTTTACTTGAATTAAAGTTAGAGAATGGTCTGTCATCGTACCAAAGTGACGATATAAACAGCCATTATTTTTTTAAAAGAAAACCCATTTGTTTTACTAATTCATCACAACAGAGATGGGAAAGGACAAAAAAACATAATCACATATCCAATGTTTCGGACTGCTTTTTTGTTGGATTTTTTCTTTTCCCACAAAATGCAGTTAATTAAAACATTAATCTTGGTGAATCACCACATGAAAAGTGCTCAATAAGGAGCTGTTGAACTCTGTAAATGCTCTCATCAAAGGTTAATCAAAGATGCCGTGGAGGTAATTAGCTGACAGATATCAGGCCTTTCTGTCCCCACACCTGAAAGAAGAAGAAGCATTTAAAGATTTAAAGCTTTAAAGGGTTTATAACAATTGTAAAGTTAAACTCTCGCGCTTTTTTTTTAAAGATCCATTAATCCAGTGGTACATATAAAGATACATATACTTATCATTTTAGTCTCCGTAGCTAACAGTGGTTACAACTCACGCTCTTCAAGTCGTGTTCTTTACACTATTCTCAGGATAAACACAGATTTTGGCAAAACATCTTTTTTCTAGGCAGCACCATGGTCGTGGCACAATATCCAAAACTCCCCGTAATTACGGACTCTTATTCCGCTACAGCATTTTAAATCACTATTGAAAACCGCTTGCACAGAGCATTGTAACTGTTACTCTGGGGTCTAGTCTATGATTGATTTTATTATGTTGTCCTGTGTTCTTATATGTGTGAGATTTTATCTCAAGGGACTTCCTGGTAAAATAAAGGTTAAATAAAATAAATAGATATAACTAAGTGTACAGATACACCAAAAATGTATCAAAATGAACAGAAAAATCAATAGAGTCAGCAGTATGACAGTCTTTGAATAGCATTTTTAAAATGAAGCCAGTGACTGACTTTACATAAAAAGCAAACAGGGTTTGTAGTACGTTAAAAGGAAGTGGATAAGTGAGCAGAGGACAGAGAAACTGGCCGCCTGCCCCACAGACGGCGGCTGACCTCGGGGGCGCTAACCTCCAATTAGCACACCTTTAATGCTCAATCCATCTGCCATGACACCACTTCCAATAGTTTACTGTATCTAAAGGATAGTTTTGAAATACACCTATTGGCTTTCACGTGATGGAGTGGAGAATAGTCTCTGCTTCTTTTTGTTTTCCCTCTAAAACCTGAAGATGTTCCAAACCAGGCAGTTAGCTTTTATTAACATAAAAAAGAAGACTAGGACAACACATCCAGCCTTGTTTATGTAATCATTCATGGCTGTTTGTGTTAAATATCATCCAAGAAGTGTTTAATCAACTAAATTATTAAATTAAGTCAACTTTTTGTCAGCTCAGAGTGTCGTTCTATCACTTTTTTTTAAATCAGATTACACTTTTTTGCAGCTTTTGTGTCTCCATCAGTTCCTCATTTATGCATCTTAAATAATGGCTAAAAAAATAGGCTTACACATAATCAAAAATTAGGTTTAAGGACAGACCTACGTGCAAACTCACAACCAGATATCATAACGCGTGAAGCTTGGGCTTGGACGCACAAAGTTTGGGGAAACTGACTTAATTTTACCGGAGAAACGGGCAAATGGCAACAACCATGACACACACCCACACAGGACACTAGATCTAATAGATCTGTTAGATCTATCTCCCCCAGGTCATCAGACATACTGGTGGAAACAGTCCATTTCCACAATGGCTGACTCACAGTCAGTCCACATTTCACACATCTCAGCTGTGTGGGTTCAAGGGTTCTACAAACTAACTTTTGTTACCGAATCTCTTTTTTCCGATCAAGTCTTTAAAGCAACCTCTGATTAATAACTGATTCATAACAGTATAACGTGAAAAACTAAGTACATTCCCTTATTCAGTAACATCTTGTATTACCTTTAGCCTCAAAAATAAATGATCAGACCTTTTCCTTGTAACCTATAATTGGACTATCACAAACTAGATTTGGAGTTTTTAATTTATTTCTCTATGTATTGCTTAGTCTGACTTTTGGAGGAACCTATTGTAGAATGATGATCTATAGTTTAAAAAATAGGACAGTATTGATTCTTTCTTAAAGGTTCTTATGTCTACTGCTGATCATTTTTTCAAATGAAAACTAAATAAATAAATAAATAAATAAATAAATAAATAAATAAATAAATAAATAAATAAATAAATAAATAAATAAATAAATAAATAAATAAATACAGTAATAATTAAGTAATAAAACTAAATTCAAAATTAAAATGAAAGCAATTAAAGCAATAACGTTGTACTTTGGTTTTGAAATATTTATGCAGATTGACGTGAATGTTATTAAACAAGCACATGATTTCATGTCTCTTTTGTCCATTTGAGGTTGTTTTGAGGTAAAAACCAGCCTATTTCTATCCGATTAGTAAAAAAGTTTGAAGACCTATCAATTAGATTTCCAGTCTCACATTTGATGCTCAGATCCTCAGAAATAACACTGACATTCACATCCAGAGTCCAGCTTTGAGCTCTTTTCTATTTCCACATTTCACACCAAACTGGAGCGTCCCCTCATTAACGGGGGACCGTTTGTTGACCGGGTGGTCTCGTTGGGAGATTCCTCTCAGCCTGACAGCATCTCCACTTTAACCCGGAAAACAAACATCTGTTTTCCCACCGTGTCCGGCTCCTGTCGCCGGGGGTTACCGTCACGTGACGGTAACCGTCTGCATGAGCACTCCGGTGGACTGAAATCACGCATATGTCGAGAGTGATTCACTTACTAGCCTGAGCCCACAATCCATTACATCACCGCTGAATTATTTATGACGCCGTCCTCAATCTGGGGGCTGACACAGTTTGTAAGCTTACTCAGATGTTTTCATTTACTTTCCCGTACTAGAGATGATTTAGGACGGACCCACGCAGCCACTCAGAGGATAATCTGAATACATAAAGGACGTCGCTTTATACACATTAAACACTTTAAATAAGCAGTTAACCCTTTAAGGCCTGATCCAAGAAGAAAACAAAACAGAAAATGATTTTTTTTTTGGTTTGAATTCCTTATTTGGCCTTTTAACAAAATATGTACATAGAAAACACAGAAATACATTTTTGATATTAATAATTTATTACTATGCGATAAGTGCAGATTATTTTTTGTGTAATCTTCTGCCCCCTGTTATCAGGTGTATCTGTTTTTACAGATAGTTTGTACCATTAAATTATGCAAAAGGTGTCAGACCCAAAACATTTCAGAAACCGTATGAATCAGATATGATACATTTGGCATTACAGGGTTTAAACATGGAATTTACAACAGCGAAAAATAAAAAAATGAAAAAAGCAGAGATAAGATCCAAGCACAGGAGGTCACATTAGCCCAGTTTCCTGCAGCCTTTTTATTTCCTCGTCTATTGTAGACATCTGCGTGCTCACGCTCCCCGGTGACCAGCGATCAGCCTCTCGCCGGCCATTTTTAGCCATTTTTAGCCGTCTGTAGCAGCTCCAGCTGGCAGAGGTGGACCCCCCCCCCCCCCCCCCAGCGTAAGGAGGGCAAATGGGCTAAAGAAGAGCCCTTCAGAGGCTCACACTGCTTCACATTTACCAAATGATAACCATCAATGTGTTTTTGAAAAAAAAGTACTGAGTAAAAGAAATGTGTATCTACAGAAAAACAAAACTATATAGGAAAGCTTTATAATGTCCATTTAGAACCAAGATATTAAAATCCAGGGAAGGGAAAAAAATTGATTTACACCATATTTTGAGATCTTTAGACAATGAACGCGAACAATCAATGTGTTTTTTAAAATAAAGTACTTTATATTTATATTTATATACATATTTATATTTTTAAAAAAAGCTTTATAATGTTCATTTAGACCCAAGATATTAACATAGAGAGAAAATAAAGAGAAAAAACTTGATTGCGACATATTTTGAGATGTTTAAACAATGCAATGACTTTTTGGGGAAAAGAAATGTGTATCTACAGAACACAGATAAACACAGATAAACAAAACTATAAAGGAAAGGTTTATAATTTCCGTTTAGACCCAAGATATTACAATCCAAGGAAGAGAACAAACATCTCACATTACACCATAATGTGAGATGTTTGTCCTACCGAGTGACGACTCTTCTGGGAGGAGCTCAGTAGGATAAACCCTGATCTGTGATGAGCGTCTCCAGCTGTGAGCTGCTGGCTGGAACATAAACTGACCTCCTCTGGCCGTTAATATCGACACCAAACAAACGCTTTACCTCCGCCGGGCCGCCAGATTGTCAGAGCTCAGGTTTCTGGCCGGACGCCCGTTTGGGTTTATTTTTTATTTATTTATTTATTTAGTTATTTCCCTTTGTCGTGTTTGGCATTATGGCAACAGAATTGTAATCTGAGTTTCGACACTTTTGCTTTGCTAAAGGAGGCCTGTCAGGGTGAGAAGCCTCCCCTGATCGTCCCATACTGCTTTATTATTTATTTAGGATTTATTTTTGTGAGATAAGTGATATGGCTAATGCCGTTTGGGGGCCGGCGGCTCTCTCCTCCCCGGTTCCCGAGCTGCCAGGTGGGACTTTTTTGTTGGAAAAGCACCAACTTCTGTCACGCTGTCGGTTAGTTTATTTGTTTTCCTGTTTCTCAGTTTTTCGGCCTATTTCAACAAATAAGGTCTCAAAATGTTCGGCTCCTTCAGCTTTATGCAGATATGACGTTTGGCGTTCAAATCTTTTCAACTTTTTAAGTTATTTAACTTTTTCTGCTTTTGTTTTCTCTCGTTGTGAGAATGCCTACTGGCATATGCAGCCTTTTAGACTGGTTGTTTTGCTCAATGGCAGAGGGTTTGACTCCAGTTTGAGAGGTTGCTGGTTCAAATCCCATTAAAGGCTTCAGGTCTTTTATTCATTTTTTTTGCCTTTGTTGTTTTACTCTTCAGTTCCATGTCTTCTTCAGCTTTTCTTTGGTTTCTTCTGGTTCCTCCCTTCAGCATTTCTTCTTCTAATCCTTTTGTCTCTCTTCTTCTACTCTTTAGTTCTTCTAATCATTTTTAATTTCTTCTTCTACTCTTTAGTTCTGGGTCTTTTTCAGCTTTTCTTTGGCTTCCTCCATTCAGTATTTGGCATTCTCACAGCTGTGCTACAGGAAAATAGTCTATTCTACTGGCTTTTTACTCTTTACTCTTCTTCTAATCATTTTTCCATTCTTCTTCCACTCTTTAGTTCTTTGTCTTTTTCAGCTTTTTGTTGGCTTCTTCTGGTTCCTCCCTTCAACATTTCTTCTTCTAATAATTTTTCCTGTCTTTTCCACTCTTTAGTTCTTCTAATCGTTTTTCCATTCTTCTTCAACTCTTCAGTTCTTTGTCTTTTAAATACCACAATTAGGCCACAGGAACAGCCTATTCTAGTGGCTTTTTTACTCTTTACTCTTCTTCTTATTTTCCTTTCTTCTTCCACTCTTCAGTTCCTTGTCTTCTTCAGCTTCGGTTTCTTCTGGTTCCTCCTTTCAGCATTTCTTCTTCTAATCCTTTATCTTTCTTCTTCAACTCTTCAGTTCTTTGTCTTTTAAATACCACAATTAGGCCACAGGAACAGCCTATTCTAGTGGCTTTTTTACTCTCTACTCTTCTTCTTATTTTCCTTTCTTCTTCCACTCTTTAGTTCTTCTAATCCCTTTTCCATTCTTCTTCAACTCTTCGGTTCTTTGTCTTTTCCAGCTTTTCTTTGGCTTCTTCTTCTTCTTCTTCTTCCTCCATTCAGCACTTGGCATTCTCACATTTGTTCCACAGCAACTTTTTCTATTTGTTTTCTAGTTTTCTTTTAGATTCCCGTTCTCTCCCTTTGAGCTGATATTTCCCCCTCAGTGAGACAGTACGGGTGCGCTTCCGAGGCCTCTCCCCTTTTCTTTTCCTGGCACGACTAAACCGTTTGTCTTTCTTTCTTTCTTTCTCTCTCTCTCTCTCTTTTCCCCCCAGCGCTCCAAAATAGCCGTCTACGAGAAAATGTGGTCGTACATGAAATCGGCCGAGCCCTCGGTGTTTGCCAAGACCACCCCGGAGGGGGTGTCCCGCGTGCGCAAGTCGAAGGGCAAGTTCGCCTTCCTCCTGGAGTCCACCATGAACGAGTACATAGAGCAGCGCAAGCCCTGCGACACCATGAAAGTGGGCGGCAACCTGGACTCTAAGGGCTACGGCGTGGCCACCCCCAAAGGCTCAGCATTAAGGTGGGTGGGATAATATAACAATGTCCGCCATGTTGTTATAATATTCCACCTACCCTGATGCTTCCTTTTTTATTTTTGTCATTCTCTTCCTCTTCACGCCTGATTTTAATATTTCGTTTTGACGAGTGAACGGTCTTTTGAGTTATTTGAATTGAACCGGTGCATCTTTTTTTCCTTTTTGTCCTTCATTTCTGGTTTGTTTGTGTTCTTTTTCTGTTTTTTTTTCTTTTCCCCCCACGTTCGTTTTCACCCATCCGAATGTCAGTGTGCTCCACCTTGTTTTTTGTTTTTTGTCTGTTTTCCCTCCTATCGGTGTCTCCGGTGCCCTTTTTTTTTTGCATCACTGAATTAGTCTTAATCCATTTGCTAGTTTAAAAACGCCGGTCTGTCACTTGTGCTGAATGTTAAACTGCATGCTGGATGTTATTTCAAATTTCAACACTAGATGAGATTGTCCCCATCCCGCACACTTCAGTTATAGGCGATGTAATCCTTCATGCCACCTCTCTAATATTTAACGTTTTCTTTGCTGTAAAAAAAATGCTTCTTACCCCTCCCGCTCCAGTGAAATTCTCTTACCGATTTGTCCCTCCCGTGCTCCCCTCTATGAACCATTGATACTGATCACTATTTCTGACTAATATTCTACGTATTAGATTTCTCACGGACCTGTTCATTTTTTACTTACAAGCTATGTTTTATCGTTTCAAGAAATGCTGTTAACCTGGCAGTGTTAAAACTGAATGAGCAAGGCCTCTTGGACAAATTGAAAAACAAATGGTGGTACGACAAGGGAGAGTGCGGCAGCGGGGGAGGTGACTCTAAGGTCAGCCTCGATGTCACCTAAGTCGGGTATCTTAGCGCAGAGTAATCGGCAAGGCTGTCCTCACTGAATAGAGAAAAAAAAACTAAACAAAGCTAAAAAAAAACAACTTTTTTTGCATTTACTAACGTACACATACGTTACAGCCCTTCTGTGATCAACTGGGAACCCTTTACTTGGCTAATGGAGGAGAAAAAAAAACATTTATTTGACACAAACCAAAGTTTTGAGATATAGGATGAGGAAATTAAGTGTTTTTTTAAGGGTAGTTTCTTGGTTTGTGGTTTTGAAAGGCGGAAATATGAGTTCTCTCTGCTTTTTATTTCCACATACCAATAATATGAGGGTGTATCTTTGAACGAGGGAGTCAAAGTAAGTGAAGAATAATCAAAAAGGGAGCGTCTCCTATTATGTTTCCTCCATTTGGAGAGGTAAAACGGGGGGTAGGGCAGGCACGGGGAACAGCGTTGTCTTGAGGGGACTAAGCATCGCAGGCAAACGTGAGAATTCTAATGACCGACCGACGTCTTTCGAAAAAAAAAAGTTTTCTCTCGTCCAACATCCCGCGTGCGACTGATAAAGACCTTTGCTGGTTATCAGTCCCAGTCCCAGTCCTTCCACAGCCAGCTGGGACCAGAATTAGAGTCTCAGACACATCCGGGGGGGCTTCCTCTGGACACGGATGTTGATTTTAATCTTCATTTAATAGGATTTTTTCCTTTATAAGTTAAGTAACAAATAACAAATGTGTGAGACTATGCAACTTTTTCCACGCTCTGCCTGTGTGGCCATAACGATCCAGGACAGAAAAAAAAAAAAAAAAAAAAAAAAAAAAGAACACTTTTTTTTTTTTTTTTTTTTTTTTTCTGGATCCATCTTTTTAATATATTAGAGATTGATGAATATTTATTTATTTATTACAGCTTTTCCGTTTAACTTAACCAGTTATGGTCAACAGTCAGTAACGGCGTTTTTTTTTTATTTTTTCAAAAGTTACATCGTCTCCGTTCTTTTTTTTTTTTGTACAGCCTAACTTTCTTTTTTCATGCTGCATGCGTGTTTTCCTGTGGGCTCCTCTTCATCAGCCCATCCCTGTATTTCAGGGACGCTGATGAAGGTTTCTGCTAATAAGCTCTGTTTAAAATCCCATTAGCCAGGCCCCTGATCCAGCGTTTCCGACTCCAGGGTGTAATAACTCTGGTTCCATCGCATCACGACCGAAACGCCCAAGTATTGTTAGAAAAAAGGAGGCAAAGGCCGGCTTTTTTGCTGTTATAACCTCTCGTCATCCATTCCTTTGTGAGCAGGGGATGGATACCAACCAGAGGTACAGGACTGTGTCAGAAAATTAGAATATTGTGATAAAGTTCTTTATTTTCTCTAATGCAATTTAAAAAAACACGAAATGTCATACATTCCGGATTCGTTACAAATCAACTGAAATATCGCAAGCCTTTTGTTGTTTTAATATCGCTGATTATGGCTTACAGCTTAAGAAACCCAAATGTCCTATCTCAAAATATTAGAATGTTTCCTCAGACCAAGTAAAAAAAAAAAAAAATTATAACAGCAAAATAAAATCAAACATTTGAAAATGTCCATTAATGCACTCAGTACTTGGTTGGGAATCCTTTTGCACAGATTACCGCATCAATTTGCAATTTACAGAAAATAAAGAACTTTATCAGAATATTCTAATTTTCTGAGACAGTCCTGTGAAGCGCAAAAGAAGCCTCGTCCTCCCGCCGTCGTCTGTTTTGCCTCTCTCTCCATTTTTTTAGGTCCAGCAGATCAGTGCGACAGCGCCGCGTCTGACTGCCGCATTTCTCTGTCCTTATTCCCCCGTCCCCAAGGCGTGTGTGGGTAACGTAACAACACGACGCAAATATATTGTATGTAATGACCACTGAAAAAAAAACATACGACCTCCCACGGTCAGATTTGGGACATCCACAGTACGTCCGACCAAAACGAGCTCCAAACAGACTGAAAGGTAAAGTGAGATGAGCTGTCCAACATTAGAACCAATCAGTAAATACTTATTTTGATCTTTTGAGTAAGATGTATGACTAGAATACCAAAGATTAAGAAGAAAACCGGATCATTACCAGTAACTGAACTTCACAGATGTTCTACCAGATGTTGATGGACCCAACTCAATCAGACTTGTGGAAAAAGGAGCTCTTAATCATTCATTTTCTAATATAAAACAGATTTACGAGATCGTTTTGGCCTTTCTTTGTAGATTATGAAGCCAATTAGTCTTTATGGTGAGATTTAACTTCAGAAGTTCTGTGAATAAAAGTCTATTTGCCCGCTGAGAAAATTTAAACCACTTTTTTTTCTTTTTTTTTTTACACGATTCTCTGTTTCCTGGAGAATTAATGTAACATTTTCACAGATTTGACTTAATTCAAAGTGGTGAGGAGGCTGCATAATTAATGAGCCTTCACATAATCGTGCACCCAACCAAAGAGGCCCGTGGCCAAAGTGGCCCACCACAAAATGATGCCTTTTTTTATTTGAACTGTAATCTTATGCATGTTACACAATAAAAAAAGTAAGAAATAAGAGTAGAATAAAACCTGAGCGGGAAATGTGACATAATTCGTCCACTCAGGGCTCAAACATTCAGCTCACATGTTTTCAAAAGTTGAGAAGAACTTCAAGAGTAAATCTATGTAAAGTAAATGATGGAAATTCAACTGTTTAACCGTTTGTGGGCTGTTATTTTCTTCTTATGGTGCCCTAAACTCTTTCATGTTCCCTTAAAATTGGACACAGAGGGAAAAATTCAACCTTGATTAAAGCTTATTTCCATCCCGATTCAATTGCATGCCTTTACATCAGTACTTTTCCCCAACGTAACTTCTAGCTAAGGGGTGCTCACACTTCTTCAGCATGGGAGCTACTTTTGAAACGACCAAGTCAAAATGATCTACCCGTTATATTTATTGAGAAATATATTGAGGATTCTTACAACCCGTTCCGGATGAAAGTGATATGAAAGTTTTTTTCTTCTTACTTGGTCCAGCTCCCCCACTCATTTTCATAACCTATCTTACGTTTAAGAGGAAAAAAAACAAGCGAAAAATGAGGATGTAACTAGCTAACGACTAGCCTGTTAGCTTGTTAGCTTTGCTAATTGACCTAATTGTACGGGGCATCTGACTGGTTGTCAAGTCAAGTCAAGTCAAACTTTATTTATATAGCACATTTAAAATAACCAAGGTTGCCAAAGTGCTGTACATAAAAAGCATGTATATGTGATTTTAATGTAAAAATAAATAAATAGATAAATAAGATAAATAAAAAAGGTAAAAAGGTGCTCTACCTCAACCTAAGGTTAAAATGTTAAAAGCCATGTCAAATAAATGGGTTTTTAAACAGGACTTAAACTCCTGTGTATCAATCAAGTGACGGCATGGCTGATAGGCTGACGTCTAGTTTTTATTAAAAAATACTCAACTTTGTTTGTATAGCGTCAGTTCATGACGATGTCACCTCACCTTGTCATGTAATCTAACAATAGTAACTTGGAGATCGACTGGTAGATCGCCATCGACGTACTGAGCACCCCTGATCTAGCTAATAACTAGCTAATCTAGCTAATCTAGCTAATATCTAGCATCTTTTGCATGGAGATGTCAGCTTTTTTATTCTAATACAGAGACATATCTGAGCTCAGGACCTGTGTCCGGAGTCTTTCTGTTGTTTCCTGCTGCTTCCTCTGAGCATGACTCAGTTTCGGGTCGCGTTTCTATACAGAGCGATAAGCTGTGTGAACAGTCGGAGTGTTTTTTTTGCTGGTACTTCTCAGCTCGGATGGTTATGTTGATGGTTTTTCAAACTAAAGGTCACACACATCCCACACCGGTGTCCAGATTTGGCCTCCATGTGCTGAGATTTCCTCAGACTCCCTGGATCTTCTCAAAGTATTTAGATAGACACTAAAGATCTCTTTAGTCCAAATATATATATCTATATATGTATATATTTGCAGTGTTCAATGATTTTTCTACTAAATTTGGTGGGTGTTGTAGTAGTAGTGGTATACATGGTGAATATCTCCGCAAAAACACTTAACTAACTTAACTAACACATAACTAAAGTTATAAAACTTCAGATTATGATGCTGCATGTCTTCTTGTAAACCGACAAGGAATAAGTGGCATGATAAACAAATGGATGGATAGTTTTATATTTTCTATATGTGTTATTAGCATTCCCTCTTTTTTTGAATGACCCAGTTGTTTGATATAGCTTGATATATGCTTTTTGTGCGTCTTGTTTATATGCAGTTAATTACCAGTGACTATTAGCCTTTTTTAAATTAGATGTCTGTAGTCAGCTTTTTCTAACCCTGAACCTGATTAATATTAATTACTAAAGGTCCATGGTCACCACCTGGTGGTCAGCAGGTTGTTACAGGTCACCCAGGGCAGCTTTATTCAAAAGAAAATCTGATAGCCAGCTAAAAGTTAGCTATGAGCAGCACAAGATGGATTAGATAAAATAAATAAATAAAAAACACTGGCTTTGAAAAGGAAGAAAAGTTACCAAACCACCAGAAATGAACATCAACAAACTGTTTTTTATTGTGTAGAATGTGGCACATTCGCTCAGATTTATGATTTTGCCCTTTAGAATGGATTAAATTGGCCCAAAAACTCATTTAGATCATTTCCCTCTGGGATTATTAAATTATTTCTGATTTTAGTGTTTCTGAATGCTTCACAAATACAACATACTTCATGTTCCAGAAAATGTGACGTAATCGACTTCATGTTAAAGCTCTTTAACCCTTTAAAGCCCGATCCAAGAATAAAACAAAACAGAAAATTACTTTTTTTTTTGTTTGAATTCCTTATTTGGCCTTTTAACAAAATATGTAAAAAGAAAAAACAAAAACAATTTTTCTATATTAATAATTTATTACTATGCGATAAGTCCAGATTATTTTCTGTGTAGTCTTCTGCCCCCTGTTATCAGGTGTATCTGATTGTGTACAATAGGATTTAGAGCAAAGTTTGTACCATTAAATTATGCAAAAGCTGTCAGATGCAATAGTTTCTCATCCCTTTCCTTTCCTGGAGCTCTGTCTGGAGCTCCCCGTTACCGGGACGTGTACTTGGCATGCGGAAAAAAAAACAGTGGTGAATACAATATATTTGATGGTGTTACGTTACACACACTGATCCTTCTTATGAACCAAAAAAAAACAAACAAAAGACTAGAAATCTATCAGTCACGGAAAAGGAGCTTGATGTGTTACAAAACAAGCCTCTCAGTTCCCCATAAAGCCAAATAATCTGTCTGTTATGTAGAAGTGCAGAGCAACAGACAAACAACCAATAAACACCCAAAAAAACTGGTCAAAAGTAAGTCAAAAAAGGAGAAAAAACTCAAGTTAAGGCACGATATTTGACCTGAAGTCCGCTCTGGGTTTAACCCTTTAAAGCCCGATCCAAGAACAAAACAAAACAGAAAATTACTTTTTTTTGTTTTAAGTCTACATCTGGCCTTTTAACAAAATATGTAAAAAGAAAAAACAAAAATACATGTTTAATATTAATAATTTACTACTACGGGATCATTTTTGTGTAGTCTTCTGCCCCCTGTTATCAGGCGTATCTGATTGAGTACAATAGGATTTTGAGCAAAGTCTTTACCATTAAATTATGCAAAAAGGTGTCAGACGCAAAACATTTCAGAAACCGTACGTATCAGATATGATACGTTTGGCATTACAGGGTTAAATGGGTGAAGGAAACGATTGGCCGGCTGTGTTTGTCTGTTAGTCTGGAAAGGGTTCCTGTTAGATCCACTTTGCTAAACGTCTGAACGGCTGCCCACGGCCCGAGAAAAAAAAAAAAAAAAAAAAAAAAAATCCTTAAGCAATCGCCGCCTGTGTTTTTTTTAATCCATTCTCTTAAAGAGCCATGCAGCAGCTGCTTTCTCCTCAGATCTATTTCCTGTGATCAGTGTGTGCCGATTACTCAAAGCGATACAGGTGGGGTCTGGCCTGGTAGGGCTCTCATGGACCGCATTTTACTCTCTTTACTACTCTGTAGTGTCGCTTGCTATCTGTGATATGTTGGCCAGCACCCGACTCTATCGCTTTGTACAGTATAAAGTAGTTTTTTTTTTTTAAAGAAGTTGAATAACATAAAATAACATGATATAATGTTATTTATGTTATTTCCCACGTGAAGAACTCCTGTAAACCTTGCAGTATTGAAACTCAGTGAACAAGGCATCTTAGACAAGCTGAAAAACAAATGGTGGTACGATAAGGGTGAATGTGGAACCAAGGACTCTGGAAGTAAGGTCAGTCGCTGCAGGTCTTCTTATACTGATGGCAAAATGCATTTTGACTTAACTGTTCATATGCAAACATCTAGATAACACCACATCCTACATCCAAACATTCTTTTTTTTTTTTTTTGCTTGACTGTAGAACAACACGTTGGAAAAGTAGACCTTTACCTTTACACATAGTTTAAGGGCATTCACGCAATTCAAAACACAATTAAATATACATTAATACACATTTTTTTTAATAAAACAGCATGATTACAGACAATTTATCATCATGCCATACGATTTTGAAAAGTCTAATCATGGAATTGAAACCATTATACTGCTATTTTCTTTACCCAAACCTCTATTGAAATTTAGTTTATTGTTGGTCTTATTCATTTGTATGTGAAATGGTCGTACAACCCCTTTTTGTTTTTACCAAACAACTTGGGACGCCGTGTAAAACAACGAATAAAAACACAACTCAGCGAGTTGCAAAGATTTAAATTAAATCACACAGTAGACGTCTGATTTGAAACAATGGTAAGATGTCCAATGTTAAAATTGGGAAATGGTCATCCTGATGGAAAAATAAGCCAATTTTGAATTTGAATGTAGTCAGTTTGTTTAGACAAAGCAAAGCGCTTCATTTATTTAGAACTCGATGCCACATTTCCCCTTTTAAAAACAGGTTTTGCTTAATCTGGCAGCTGTTTTTAGCCTCTTTACTATCACTTTTGGGGCATGCTGTTGTATCACATGTAGATTGTCTTAGCATTGTCTTGCTTAATTAAACAACGTCTTGCTTGTTTAAGAAAATTTAACCCCTAAATTGTCGAAAATCCCTCCTCATCTTGACCTTTGATACCAGTTTTAAACGTATCAAATTCCTCAATTTCAACATTTCACATGGTTTGACTCTACTTAGCTGCCACGTTCAGGTTTTATTGTTTCAAAATCACAGAATTTTGTATTTTACATTTCATTAAACGGGCCTACTTTTCTGGACTTTATTCCTAAAAGACATCTTTCATCTGGCAGATCCACACTGGCCTTTAAATACCGTTTGAGTGGGTCAAATGGCGTTTAATGGTCGTACGTTACAGATGGAATGTCAGAGTAAAGAACATTTTTCTTTTTTTAACATTTCTAATCGATGTAAAACAAGTTTGCATGTCAGAAAACAGAATCGGCTGGTTTTGAAACAACGAAACGTCTCGCTGGGTTTTGACGCAAATGGTAAAACTCACATAAATGAATTTCAATATTCCCGTTTGGCCTTCGATAGCAGCAAAATGGTTCAGTTCGACCACTTTGATTGTGTAGTTGGAGTGTTTTTTTTGAGAGCTTGAGTTCAGCCGTTAGACCAACCGAGGCTTTAATTTGTAGACCTGTACGACCACGACCGCCTTCCTCTATACGTGCGTTCTCGTAAAGAGACCATAAAGCCATGAATCTGGATAGTTAGCATCTCTCTCTACATTCACCTTCCCAGCTCTTTGTAGAAAAAAAAAACAATTCTGAGGAGGAGTGAAACACATTGGCTTTATTCAGGTAAATTACGCCAAATTACAGCTATATCTTTGAGGATTTACAGACACATTTAGGAGCCTCCTCTTAGTAGCCGTTAGCATAGCCGTTAGCATAGCTGTTAGCATAGCGTAGCAGGGCCTACACCTAGGTTTTTTTTGTGTTTGTGTTATTTTTGCCCGTGTGAAAAAGCCTTAACGGTGGTCTCTACCCCCCCCAGGACAAGACAAGCGCTCTGAGCCTGAGCAACGTGGCGGGAGTCTTCTATATTCTGGTCGGGGGGCTGGGTCTGGCTATGACCGTGGCTCTGATAGAGTTCTGCTACAAGTCACGGCAGGAAACCAAAAGGCTGAAGCTGGCCAAGAACGCCCAGAACTTTAAGCCAGCCCCTCCGGCCAATGCCCAGAATTACGCCACGTACCGCGAAGGCTACAACGTGTACGGGACAGAGAGCGTTAAGATCTAGAGGGTACGTCTCTACAAACCATACATCCTTTTTTTTTAAATTTTAATTCAACTTTTAAACACATAAAAAAAGTCCACATAGTTTGTTACATTGTCCTATTGTACATAGTTTCCCTATACACCACCTTGATATCCCCAACAGAAAATATGGTCCATAAACGGAAATATAACGGAAATATAACCTTAATATTGTAAATCTCTTATAAGTGTATTACCATAGTATGTTACATTGTCCGATTGTACATAGTTTCCCTATGTGTCACCTCTACATCTCCAACAGAAAATATGCTCCATAAATGGAAATATAACGGAAATATAACCTTAGTGTTGTAAATCTCTAATAAGTATATTACCTTAGTATGTTACATTGTCCTATTGTACATAGTTTCGCTATACGCCACCTTGAGAAAATACGGTCCATAAAATAGCCGTAATAATAAATGGAAACAGAAATATAACGGAAATATAACCTTATCTCTTTCATTGTTTCTCATCATTCAGACTTTCCATCTTACTCTCATAAGAGACTGCTTCAATTACGGCATTGACCCAGTCTTTTAATTCCAAAGTTTTTACACATTTCCAATTTCGTTAGAATAATTCTTAACCTCGTGATACAGCAGAGTTTTAATTCAATTCAATTCAATTTTATTTATATAGCGCCACATCACAACAACAGTTGTCTCACAGCGCTTTAACAACAAAGGAGCAGGTCAGACCCTACTCTGAAGTTAATTACAGAAACCCAACAATTCCCACCATGAGCAAGCACTAGGCGACACAGGCAAGGAAAAACTTCCTTGTCTGATTTGATATGCTTGCTACCACGGACTGGTCTACAGGTGAGCAAAGTCTAATATTTTAAGGATTTTCCCCCAAAATGGGGGAACATAAGAACATTTCCAGAGTTTATGGAGATATGTTAGGGTTAAAGTTAGGTTTATGGTAATGGTTGGTTTTAGGATTATGGTTAGGTTTAGGGTTAAATTCAGGGTCAGGATTATGGTTAGGGTTATGGTTAGAGTTAGGTTTATGGTAATGGTTAGGATTAGGGTTAAGGTCAGGTTAGGTTTAGGGTCATGGTTAGGGTTAGGACATCGTTTGTCTTCCGATTTCGTACAGACAGCAAAGTTTCGTTTCCACCTCAGAAAGCTGCTAGTCACATGACCTAATCAAAATGGCCGACATGGACGTGGGAGGAGTCGGATCTCCATCCGAGGCTCCTACAGACTGCAGCCAGAGGCTGCTCTCTATTTCGGGCGGCCTGATGACCTTTGACCTCCCCTGACGACGACCATTTCCCCGCTCCTTCATCCGGACCTTGTTCTGTTTCTTTTCAGAGGGTTAGGGTTATGATTAGGTTTAGGGTTATGGTTAGGGTTAGGATTAGGTTTAGGGTTAGGATTAGGATCAGGGTTAGGGTCAGGATTAGGATCAGGATCAGGGTTAGGTTTAGGACATCGTTTATCTTCCGATTTCATATAGACAGTAAAGTTTCCTTTCCACCTCAGAAAGCTGCTAGTCACATGACCTAATCAAAATGGCCGACTTGGACGTGGGCGGGGTCGGACCTCCAGCCGAGGCTCCTACAGAGGCTGCTCTCTATTTCGGGGAGCCGGCTGACCTTTGACCTCCTCTGACGTCGACCATCTTCCAGCTCTCTTATCCAGTCCTTGTTCTGGTTTCTGTTTTTTTTTCAGAGGCGAACGCTGAACCCGAACGGTGCGCCCGGACGGAAACAGCCACTCCGTGTGACCCCCACAAACCCCCCCCGAGGTCGGCACCCCGGAGGAAAAACGGCTCCCACATCCTCCATCGACCCGGACACAAGCGCACACGTGCCCGTTTTGGGTCACGAGCCCGTCACACTAACAGAGGGCGGCCGGGGTTTGGCTTCCGGAAAACACGGGATTTGCCTCTCGTAGTGCCTTATGGAGCATTTCAGCATCATGGCAATGCAATTTAAATTAAAAAAAACAAACTAACTAAAACGTGTGGAACTCGGGGAAGACACTGCTTAGAACAAACTGTAATTGCTGTTTTTCTATTTTGAAGTAAAAAGAAGAAGAAGAAAAAAAAGAAGAAAAAAAAAAAGCCATGATCCGCAAACCCCGAAAAACCTACCATTTGAATCCTTTAAGGACATATTTTTGTGGTGAAAAACTTAAGTTGGATTAATGTTATATTTAGTGAGGTAAAACCATTTTTTCTTGTTTTACTATAAGACTATTTTCAGTGTGAGGATATTTAGAAGTCGCATCAGTCGTTGCGGTTAAGCGTCGATTAAACCGGCGCCCCGGTTTTTTTTTCTCAGAGAAACCCAACAAATGCGAATCTCGTGGTTTTCTGGAACAGCCTGGGTGATGTTTTTTTTTCATAGCCTGCTGGCCATTATATACAACTTGACTGTATTTGCTAAATGTTTCCGATTTCTTTTCGGTCGACCGTGTGATTTGCTTTACTGCCACTCTTTAAAAAAGATCGCAATTTTTACGGAAAGGGATCTGCTTTTTATCACTTTAGTGCCATATTGTTGAAATAAAAAGGAAATCCTCTAGAAACTAGGCCAGCCACCTCATTTTACCTGATGTTAAAGCGGTTTAACGGAGCTCGTAGTTTACACTTTGTACACAATTATACGCCGTTCTCATTTTTAAGTGATCTGGGGCAGTGACACCACGCCATGGCTTCTTTGGTTGTGATAAGCTTTCTGTGTCTATGCATTTTTCCGGGAGGCGAGCTGTACATTGAGGTGACGAAGGAAACATTTATCCGTTTGTACAAGTAAAAGCTTTTTATAATACGAAGAGAGTTAGAAAAAAAGAAAAACAAACCGCCTACGTTCGCTTAGTATTTTCAGACTCTCTCGTCCGTTTTTTTTTTCTCCCCACTTAAAATGCATGTGAATTTGGTGATAGTTTTTACCCCGACGGCAAAGCGGAAGCCCTCGTTTAACGCAATCTGATCCACTTTGGTTTTTAGTTTTACTGTAACGGTACCTCAACCGTGAGGGTTGCATGTATGGACAAAATAAACCTCTGTGGAGAGGTCGTGTACAAAGGATTTTATTACATTTCCTTAATAAAAGCTGTTTTATATTAAGCTGTTTTTTTCCTCTTTGTGCAAATCTGAGCATTTTATCCATTTCTACCATTAAAAAATAAATAAATTAGCCGTGTAAAAACTATTATCTTTATATTTTTTACTTTATTATCAGCGGATAACCTTCATGCAAATGAAAAAAATAAATCAAGAAAGAAGTGGAGACCATATCAAAGTGACACACTAGGAAAACTATTATTTATTGGCTTGTTTTTCTTTCTTTTTTTTTTTGTTTCTTAAAAAAAGCTTACACTCATTGAGTACAGCAGATAAAATCTCCAAAGGTCATTTTCAAAACAGTTGTATTTGGAGTACAGAGCATCAGAACCTCTTTAAGCCTTTTTTTTTTTTCCTCTTTACAATTCTACATTTGAATTGAGATTGAACTGACATTTATAAATTATGTAAAAACCTGATCAACACAAGGAGAGAAAAAAAAAATACACAGAAGAACTGTATGGGACATCCAAAAAAGAGAAAAAGAAAAAAAAAAAATAACAAGAAGTAAAAATCAAATTAACCAAATTAATAATTGAAAAAAAATTAAAAAAAAAAAAAAAAAAAAAACGAGCGACAAAACAAAGACCTGGTAAAGTTACAAAAAAAAAGAAGAACATTTTCAAGCATTACGATGAGTGAATCCATGACCAGATGCTGGGAGATCATTTCATACAGTAACCACATCTCTAAAGAAAGAATAACACTGTGATTACGCCAGCACTTTGTGCTCATACTCAATAATAATAATAATAATAATAATAATAATGATGATGAAGAAAAACTGTTTACTGCCTGAAAGTAAAAAAAAAAAGAAAAAAAAAAAAACTTGACTACAGCTATAAACATTTTTGCACTGGGAGCTTACAAAAAAAAAGACCCAAAACATTACGAGAGTCAACAACGGAGCTGAGATGGAGTTGCCGGGGTCTCGCAGATAAAAGCACAGCTTCTTTAGTTCTGCTGCGTAAACGGGGGTCACACAGAGAAGACGTCAGACACTCGGGTTGGTTTTTTAAGTTGAGAAAAACAAAAAAAACAAAAAAAGGAAAAAACAGAGTGAAGAAAGCTGAAACAGTTCTTACCTTCACTGACTAGCGCACATTATCTGTGCTTGTCGGAAGATTTATGAGTGGGATCGTTAAGGGAAAACGGTCAATTAAACCACCGCTAAACGGCATAAACACCTGACCTAAGAGCTGTTCGGGCTCTGAGAAGCTTCTAATGACTTAGAAACATCCAAAATAAACAAACAAACCGATCTTTTATTTCATTTACGTGAGCGTACAAGAGCGATAATTAAGGTAAACGAAGAAAACGGCTGGTTTAAAATCGGACAAGTCGGGTTGTTTATGGGATGAGAAGAGCAAAGCGGGTTTTCTAACAGATCCTGTTGGCCGATAGACACACCGTAGATAAAAATGGAGGAAGGTTTCTTACAATGGGGATAAAAAAAACCAACACACACACTGGAGGATCCACAAATGTTCACATTTCCTGTCAGAAAACCAGCGGTGGTGACCCAAAAGGTGGAAAGCAGGAAAGCGCCGCTACGAAAAGAGCCGAGAACAAAAAAAAGAAAGAAAAAAACAGGGGGTGGGGTTTTTTTTTCTAACTCCAGAGCTTGACATATTAAAACTAAACAGTAATAAGCAGAGAGCCTGACTTCACTGTCGCTCTACACTGAAGGATATTGCTTTTTCTCTTCTTTCCCCCCACTGCTCTCCCTCTTCTCCCTCTTTTCAGACTTGTCTTTATCGTGTCTGGACTCCTGCGGCACCAGAAGACAAGGGAGGCAGAAGTTAAAAAGAAAAAAAAGCAAACCAGTCAGGGCTAGCTCAGAGAGCCGGTTTTTTGGTTTTCGGGCTCATTTACGGACCTTTTTCCCTCCGGACGACGTCCGCTCGGGCTTGGCCGAGTCGGCCTTCTCTTTGTTGGAGGACTTGCACCGCTTGCTCTTCTCCTTCTCGCCCAGCACCGGAGAGTCGCAGGACGGGCTCGAGCTCTTGCTGTTTTTGAAGACTGGAAAGAGAAGAGAAGAGGGAGGCGGGTTTACGGGCCGAACCGAGCGGCGGGAGGCGGGTTTACTGTTTTTTTTTAACTCGTTGGCTGCCAAAGACGTCTATAGACGTCTTTTATGTTTTTCAACGCGAGTGGCTGGGGGACGATCTGCTAAAGCTTGTCCGTAAATATCAGGCTTCTAGACAGAGTATGTAGTAACAAATTGACCCTCTAGAGGGCAGTGCCACTTTTGATGGGAGATGAGCATAGACTGTAGGCGAATAAGAAAAAGGTAACGGTTCGCTATGAGAGAACATGTCGCCGGTGAGACGCAAGTCGAGGAAGAACGGAATAAGGTAGAAACAAATTTTTTTTTCCTGATGAAAGAAGAGAGTCTACTCTTTCTTTTGGTGTGTTCGGTGTTTACATAGTCATAGCACAAACTATTCTGTGGCTCTTGAAAAATCAGTCAAAATGCAAAAAAAAACTGGCAGTATGGGACTCTGTTCTGAAAATGGCTGGCAGTCAATGAGTTAACGGCGAAGGCGTCTCACTGGTGCCGTTCTCGTCCTTCCGGCGCTTCAGCTCCTGGCTCAGGTCGTGGTCGTTGATGATGTAGTCCTAACAGAGGAACAGAGAACACAGAAAAAAATCCAAAAATATTTATTTTATCCTTTATTTCGACTTATACACACTGTTTTGACCACCATGAGGCATCTGATTAAAATGCAGGCATGATGAACAGGTCCAGAGTATTTATTGCAGTTTGATATTGAGTTGTTACATTGACGTTATAAGGGTTGTGAAGTTGTGGTTTCTATAGGTAAACAAAATATCACAGTGCCTATTAGAAACATATGCATGGTAACTACAACATTAATAGCAAACATGGCTAATCAATGCTAACACACGTGGACAATGGCTAACTAAACACTACTACATGAATATACTACACCGGAATATAAACAGATTATCAAGTTAGCAGCCTCATCTCCGTTTTATACGGCAGAAAAAGGGTTATCACTTCACTGTTTACTTAATCGCGTTACACGCTATAAACGTAAACCTTGGCGACATATGCTGATATTAATTACAACATTCTGCAAACTAGCATGAACAGCTCACTCATAAACAAGAAATACCAAACTTACGGTTTATGAACACACAACAAGAGGCAACCTGATCATGTGGAAAGTCCCTAGTCCTTCACAACACACACGCTAACTGGAAAATAATACTAAGAAAAAAATGGGATAACCAGCGAATGTAAAGTGTAACCAGGGCGTGGGACTCACTCTTTTCCTCTCTTTTCGTTCCTTTTCTTCCTTCTTCTCTTTCGATCTGCCCTGTGTGTTCTCTGCCTCTTTCTTCTCCATTTCCCTCTCTCTGCTCTTGGACCGGGCAATTGAATTAAAGTTGATGTGGTACTGAAAACAATTAAAAAGACGAGCAGAACAGAACAGACAGACGGGTTTAGCGGAGGCGTGCTTCGGTCTGTGAGCGGAGGATGTGAGGGAATAAGAGCAGTAAAGATCTAAAAAAGGCCTCTCTAGCTAGTATTCCTGAACTGCTCACAGCTCAAGCCCTCAATAAACTGATTTAAACGGAACAAAATGGCGCCTCTGAACAAAAACAACATGAAAAAGAGAAATAACTAAGTCACATTTAAATTAAACTACTCAGGGCAAACCTACACGTTTCCCCTCATTAAGTCATGGCAGAAGAAAAGCAGAGTTTCCAGATTAAGGGCCAGATGATCGGAGCCTCCGGGGGGGTCGGGGGGGGGGTTTGGGGGGGGGTGGGACAGATGGAACCAGCCTTACATAAGCCTTTGACACCTTCGGGACCTTTGCTACCAACGTGTGTGACGTCATTATGACCCGTAGCCCAACGGCAGGATGCAAAATCTCTAAACTTTACAAATGATGACAATTCAGATATTTGAAATAACAAAATAAATAAATAAATTTATTGAAAATAAAATCACTTTACTGCTAAGAAAATCTCCCAAACGTCCAGGACTTTGAAAGAAGTCCAGGACTCCCAAAACTAGAGGTGTTTTACTTCCTTTTCTTCTTAATTTTGGATCCCAACTGTGCTCTAACAAGGGAGCAAAGACGATCAGATAATAGATTTTTTTTCTTTTTAAAAGAGGAGCAACATGCTTAATAATCTATGATCTTGCAGTTCTGGCCCCTGTGGTCCATTTCAGACCATGAGGGGGGGGAACGGGATGTGGTCTAACGCTGTGTTTAATGTGTAATTTTGTTCTACAAATATAACCAGAATGAGCTGGTAGTCCTGGCGTGTGCCACCGTTCGCCCCGTGGAGCCGTTAGTGAGTCCTGTGGATGTTTACTCTGCAACAAACCACCCACCAGGACACTGTGGGAGACCAAGCCTCCTCCTCTCTGTCTAACGTTTGCTAGCGGCCTGACTCAACTCTCCTCTTCTTCCTTTTCCAGCGACTGGGTCGCTGTGCGCGGTGGTCGTCGCACAGGAGAAAACAAACAAACACAACAAACAGCCTAAAACAAGACAGTCAGGTTACAGATGCCGTAACGGGGATTCCTCCACGTGTCCTCGGAGCCTTTGATGAGATGGGAGGATCTTATTTTTTGCAGATGCTGCTCTTCTGTTAGCTGGTGATTGTTTTCCCCCCCGGTGGACGAGTCTCCGACCAATCAGCGGTTAGCATGGTCTGCCGGCCTTTTTGGGGTGCCGCTTATTTTCTAATTCCATAGTTAAATAACTTCCCTCTGGGATCATTAAAGTATTTCTGATACTGACTCTGATCGATCCTCTCTGTGACCACTTCAATCTCCATTAATCAAATGACATTTGTGGTGGTGCTTCAAATCCCTCAAATCGAGCTAATTATATTTAATGTCCCCGTTTAGCCTGAAAAGGTGGTAGTTATTAAAAATGAGAAGCAGAAAACGGTCGGTTTGAGCCGCGATATGAGATGAAAACGGCTTTGGAGGCGTCTCTGTTGCTTAGCCTCTACCGGGACCACATCTGGACACAATGACCTGCATACTGGTCAAAATACAAATTTAACTAAAGGCGGATTCCTCTAATCAAGGTTCAGAATTGTTGTGATCATCTCTTATCAAATGTAATATGTTATTGCGGGAGGAGACAGCATAAAGCTACAGAGATATTACTTCTGCTTTAGATCCTTCAAATAAAGACGCTTTTGAAGGAGACGCCTGAACAAAGACGCACAGCTGAGGAGCCTCTGGCTCATTTACACCTTTCAGACACGCACTGTTCCCCATTAAGACGGCAGCAGCTGAATGAATTAGCATTCATCTCAGGACGCTCGATCTGGTGCTTAGCCTTAAAGAGTCAGAGGTGATCTTTTGACTATTAACATCAAGCAATACTTTTAAAAAAATTGGACCTAAGGAAACCAGAATAGGTGTTCTCTAAACGATTACAAACATCTGTATTAATCTTCACTGTTTGTTTTACTAAACGGACGTTAGTCTTTCGTGATTGGTTGTCTTTTGGAAAACGTGTTTAAAGAAATGCACATTATCGTGTATTATTGTGTTTAAACGAGCTCTGCATTTTGACGTGTCAGAAAACAGAAGTCAAGGTATAAAACAGTGAGTAGCAGAGCGGGGTCAAACCTTGGATGTGGACTCCTTGGGTTCGTTGCTATTGTCCTGTAGGGATGAATGGAGATGACAGATGAGCTGGGAGGGGGTGGGGGTTTGGGAGGAGGTTGTCAGACAGCAGTAGAGAGTCGGAAGAAGTGGGTTGGGGGGGAGAGGGGGGGGGGGGGGGGGGGGGGGGGGGGCCGAGGCTGGCCGGACCCACAGCATCCGTCTCCCTTTGACCTACGAGCTTCAAGGGACTGAGGCTTTGACAAGGTTATCACAGAGAGGAGAGTTCACAGGCTCAACATCTGGAATGTGAAAACTTCTATTACAAAATAGAAAAAAAAACCCTGAGCATGTCTGTAAAAACTACTTTTATGACTATGCAGTGTGAGGCAGCATTAAGCGAAGCCCTAACATGGTGCTGGTATCTTAATTTAATACCTCTAAAGTGCAAGTGCTGTAAATAGTAAATAGTATATGTGGATCTGTATATGTGTGTGTGTTCCTGTGTGTTTTATTAGACAAAATCCCTCAACTCTTATGTGCTTTACTGCATCCCTACAAAGGTAACAGTTGCTGTCACTTACAGTTCGGGAATGGATAAGACACATGGAGCCTATTTTCTCTGGTGGAAGGGGAAAATAAAGCCCTATCACAAGCTTCCAGCGGTTTGGCCGGCAGCTCTCCCGATGACTCAGGCTTCGCCCACTCTCTCTCCCTCTCACTCTCTCTCTTTGAAGAGGCATTCTCTCTTTTTTTT